>SJYQ01012626.1:38315-49391 GCA_006410935.1 Redunca redunca | reverse complement strand
GGGCATGTGTATACCTATGGCTAATTCATGTTGATGTATGGCAGAAACCAACACAATATTGTAAAGCAATTATCATTCAATTAAAAATAAATTTTTAAAAAATGTTATGGTAAGGGAAACAAAAAAACAAAAAAAAAAAAGGGCACCAGTAATCTCTGGGTGATCTCCCAACTTGAAAATGCATGGGGTCGAGGAGTTGGCTCTCAAGAACTGCAGCTGACATCACAGAGATTGGGGAATGCCTGTGACAACAGGGGCTCATACCACTCCAGGCAGGGTTCTCTCAGCCTCTGCAACTTAGACAAGGCCTTCTGTAGGTGTGCCTTTCCTCACAGTGAAGACTATGCCCATGGAGGCCTAGATCCCACATGGTGAGATGCGGCAGTAGCTTTCTGGGGGTTTTAGAAATGGCCTCAGACTCACACTTTCACTTGGTGCTAAAGAGGCATGGGGTATCTCCTGCTGGTAGACGACCCTTCACTGTGACCTCATCTATTGCACCTGGGGTTTTCTCACTCACTCTGTACCTTGGCTGTGGTGTCTGCCCATTTCTCACAGGCCCGTCAACTCTGTGCAGCTTCAGTGTTCTCCACCCCTCCAGCATGAGTGACTTTGGTATATTTCATCCAGCTGATCTCTTAGAAGCATCACTGTGTCCACAGGAAAAAACCAGACATTTTCTTCTCCACAAAAGTAAGTGTGTAGTTTGGGACACATGCTATTGTAGTTAGTTCAGTATCCATCTCCTCCTAACAAGCTGTAGCAGTCCTGAGGATTGAGAGCATATTTTATCCATTTTCTGAGGAAGACTATTCTGGACTAAGTGCTGTGGAGACTGCAAGTAAAAAGATGAGGAGTATGCAGAGTCTAAAAAGTGGTACAAATGAACTTATTTAAAAAACAGAAATAGAAGTCATAGATGTAAAAACCAAACTATGGTTATGGGGAGGGGAAGCAGCAGAAGGATAAACTGGGAGATTGAGATTGACATATACACACTACTATATATAAAATGGTAGCTTGGTGGCAAAGAATCTGCCTGCCAATGTAGGAGACACAGGAAATGCTGGTTTGATCCCTGGGTCAGGAAGATCCCCTGCAGCAGGAAATAGCAACCCACTCCAGTATTCTTGCCTAGAGAATCTCATGGACAGAAGAGCCTGAGGGGCTACAGTCCATGGGGTTGCAAAAAGTCAGACATGACTGAGCATGCATGCGTCCATGAAGGACCTACTGTATAGCACAAGGAACTCTACTCAACCCTCTGTAATGGCCTATGTGGGAAAAGAATCTAGAAGAGAGTGGAGATATATATATATATATATATATATCACCTGAACTAACATTTTAAATCAACTAAACCCCAATAAAAATTCATTAAAAAAAAAAAAAGACAAGGAAGACAGTCAAGAGAGAAATCCGGAGCAGTAAGGAGACAATCACAGTGCAGTGTGACATGGATTGGGCAAGAGGGAAGCACACAGTGCTGTTGGAGAATTTGATTGTTCTGGGGTGGGCGGAGAGGTGTTAGGAGTTGGGAAGGCTTTGCAGAGGATGTTCCCTTTGTATTGCAAGCATCTGTACTGGATGTAGGGAGGATAAATGGCAATAATACTCTAGTAGAAGCAAAGGTCCAGAGGTCTGTAAGTGGAGAGTACGTAGCTGGAGGGGATCTCAGTCTAAGCACAAGTGGAAATAAAAAGCTAAATAGCAAAACTTCAAATTTTGTGACACATGCTAATTCCACTAGTGATTTCATGGAGTGCTGTGCTAGTGGTGATTGTTCAAAATTGAGATATAATTCATATACCAAAAAATTCACCCTTTTAAAGTATGCAATATGTATATTGCTAGTGTATTCACAGAGTTGCACATCTATCACCAGGATCTAATTTTAGGACATTTTAACCACCACCACCCCCTCCAAAACCCCCTATTCATTAAGTAGTTACTCCCCATTCTCCTCTCATCCTAGCTCCTGGCAACTACTAGTGCCCCTTCTGACTCTATGGACTTGCCTCTTTCAGACATTTCACATAGACTCACACTATGTGACCTCTCTGATTTCTTTCACTCGGTGTAATGTTCTCAAGGTTCATCCATGTTGTAGGATGTATTGATACTTCACTCCTTTTTACAGCTGAATGATATTCCATTGTGTGGGTGTACCGCATTTTGTTTACTCATCATCAATTCTGAGGAGGATCTGAGGCCAACTCAAGAGCAGCAGGGAACAGAGCTGTGGCTGTGGATGTCTGCCAAGGTGCTGGGTGAAAGTGGGTGATAGGCCTTCCCGCGGGCCACAGATTTTTTTCATCCTGCTAGCAGAGGATTGGTTTATTTGCAACTACTGCCTGATACCCAGTGTGATTCAAGAAGTCTAACAAACTGATAAAATTGCATGCTTTAGGAAACATGGTACTGAATAGAATATCTTCGAAGAGATGTCCAGATATGTGCAAGGTCCTAAGAAGTCAGAGTTAGAAGAGAAGGGTGGCCAGGGATCATCAAGCTCTCCTTTTTGCTTGCTTTTTAAAATAATCAGGGGACTTCCCTGGTGGTCCAGTGGCTGAGACTCCGCACTCCCAGTGCAGGGGGGCCCACGTTTGATCCTTGGTCAGGGAACTAGATCCCACATGCTGCCACTAAGAGTTCCCATGCCACAGCTAAAAAATCTTATGTGCTGCAACTAAGACCTGGTGCAGCCAAATAAATTAATAAATAGAAAAAACATATTTTTAGAGTTTTAAAAAGTAAATTAAAATAAATACAATTTTTAAAAGTAACCAATGCCACCAATAGCCTTTCTAAAATAACATCATTTCTGTTTTACATAATAGCCTGGAGACTTCTGAACACAGACAGATATTTTAAACAAACCAGGGGAGAATGCCTAAAAAACCCTATGACAAGTAGAGATCCAAGTAGATGTGCCAGGAAATGCCAAGGCAAGACAACAGCAAAAGAAGGATGGCCTGGCTTCCTGGTGGCTCTTCACTTCCTGTCCCAGAGTTCTGTGAGGCTCCTGCAACCCTTACGATGCTAACTCACGAGTGTTTCTATTATTTGCAGCAAGACATCCGAAACTCCTGGGAAAGTTTTTCCAGCCCACATTATTTGGGCTCAGGAAAGCTCTGTAGACTCAAGCCTGTGTTCATGCAAATGACCCCCGGGGACCAGGATTCAGATACAAATTCAGAGATGCTCATTTATCACTGGTATGTAGAGAATGCTATTCCCCACTTACAAGATCCTGAAATCCTGCTTAAAGATCCACGTACCCATCACTGAACATCCTAACCTTCTCTTGGAGGGCTCATGATGAATAGACATTTTATAATAGTTGGATGGAGGAAAGTGAGAATAATACAAACTTGTTGTTTGAAGAGCTAAACTATAAGTTAATCCAAAGATGAAAATGATATACAGATTTGGAAATGCAAAATACTAAACAACCAGGAAAACAGTGAGAAAGGTAATCTCCATGCAAAAAGCCCCAGTTCAAGTGGCTTCAAAGGAAAAACCCTATAAAATGATCCTGGTGTGTGCCTCAAACTAAGATGTAAATAAAGACACATAGAAACATACATTGACCTCTTAAAAATAGACTAAATGTGGTGAAAAGAAAACTACATTAAAAAGAAATAATCTCTTTTTTAGTGCCGATAAACTTAGTTTTATTTTACCCACAGCATTTCCAAATGAGGGTGGGAATAGAGCAAAACCTAGGCGAACTTTTTCAAAAACAAAACATGCAGAGGCCTTCTCTTCTTTGAAAAAAGAATCAGTGCTGACTCTATGCAGACACCTGCTACCTGGCACTCAGCCAACTTGCTAACCAATGCTGTTTCAGTCTAATTAGCCAAGCACGCGTCATCCAGAATGCATTAATTATTTCTGGTGATTTTGCAGAGTATCTGGCGGGATTATTCAAGGAAAGGTGAACATAACCTTCTTTCACAAGGATCTTTACTAAGGAAACCTCTTGTATGCATTCTTGAAAATCCCAGGGACATCCGTACAAATGCATAATGTATGTTTACAGAACTTTATGGATGTACGATGTATGTTTATCAAACTCTGGAAGGAACCTTCGAGAGTCTCATTACCCATGCCCCTCATCAAGGGGAGAAACCAGGGTGCTCCACAAAGCTTCCAACAAGCTATGAGTAGAGAGAAGATAAATGTAAAAATGAAAATCATTTAAATGAAGTTATTATTTCAGACACACTGCAAGGATGGAAGATACTTGTCATGGAATTTTTGAAAATTAAGTGATAAGAACTCACTTACTACTTTGGTACTGGATACAAAATGGCAGAATTAGAGGGGACAAAAACTGATAGTGTCAAATCTTTGCCTGTCATTCCTTCTTAGAATCATTCTTGTGCCTCAGTGTCTCCATCTGTAAAGTGGGCAGCAGGGAGCATTTTGAGTTTGGTACGAGGTCATCATGATTACAAACATAGGAGCTCTCAATCTGTCTTTGCTTTGGATATGAAGGTGCATTTAGTAGGAGCACGTGGCTGGCTTTTTCCAATGTCAAGTCCCAAAGATTAGTAATATGCTTCACAATTGCCTAATTTTCCTCCCTAACACAAAGGGATCAAATATTAGATAATGACAGCCAAACAATTAGAAAAAGCAAGCACAATATTTTATTCTGATTTTCTTTTCTAAATATTAATACTGGTTGTTATTTATTGAGCACCTATAAGTAAAAGATAATGGGTGAAGCACATTCCCTACTTTATTTCATTGATCCTCCCAGCCACCCAATAGGGTAAATTCTAGAATGATTTCTATCTTACAGATGAAGAAAGAGAAGAGGTAAAATTACTTGCCCAGGGCCACTCATCTGAGTGGTAGAACTGGCTGAACTTTTTCCAAAATTTATAATTTGTTGTTCTGGATTTAATGTAAGACTTTTTGAGATCTCTAAAATATGACATTTATTTATAAGGCATAACACAGAATATTAGTTCAGCAAAATTCAGAATATCTGGAGTGTTACCATTACTTCCCAAACTAGACTGAAGGTAGATTGAGGTTCAGGGCTTATACGTAATGAAGAAAGAATAATGAGTCTCCCATTTATTTATTCCTTAGGTACTAGGCTCCCCTTCATGGACCACAGCCTTGTCATGGTAAAGGGACTTTCATAACTCAATGAAGCCAAGAGTCATGCCGTGCAGAGCCACCCAAGATGGACAGGTCGTAGTGAAGAGTTCTGACAAACTGTGGTCCACTAGAGGAGGGAATGGCAAACCCCTCCAGTATTCTTGCCTCCAGAATACCATTAACAGTATGAAAAGGCAAAAAGATATGACACCAGAAGATGAGCCCCCCAGGTTAGAAGGTGTCCAATATGCTACTGGGGAAGAGGAGAGGGTAATTACTAATAGCTCTATAACTTATATGGAGAGTACATCATGTGAAATGCTGGGCTGGATGAATCACAAGCTGCAATCAAGATTGCTGGCAGAAATATCAACAACCTTAGATACGCAGATGATATCACTCTAATGGCAGAAAGCGAAAAGTAACTAAGGAGCCTCTTGATGAGAGTGAAAGAGGAAAGTGAAAAAGCTGACTTAAAACTCAACATTCAAAAATTTATGATCCTGGCATCTGGTCCCTCATTTCATGGCAAATAGAAGGGGAAAAAGTGGAAGCAGAGAAAGATTTTATTTTTTTGGTCTCCAAAATAACAGCAGATGGTGACTGCAGCCATGAAATTAAAAGACACTTGCTCCTTGGAAGGAAAGCTATGACAAACCTAGACAGTGTATTAAAAGGCAGAGACATCACCTAGCCATTAGCCAACAAAGGTCCATTTAGTCAAAGCTATGGTTTTTCCAGTAGTCATGTACAGATGTGAGAGCTGGATCATAAAGAAGGCTGAGTGCCAAAGAATTGATGTTTTCGAACTGTGTTGCTGGAGAAGACTCTTGAGAGTCCCTTGGACTACAAGAAGATCCAGCCAGTCCATCCTAAAGGAAATCAACCCTGGATATTCATTGGAAGGACTGATGCTAAAGCTGAAACTCCAATACTTGGCCACCCGATGTGAAAAGCCGACTCATTGGAAAAGACCCTGATGTTGGGAAAGATTGAGGGCAGGAGGAGAAGAGGGTGTGAGAGGATGAGATGGCTGGATGGCATCACCAATGCAATGGACATGAACTTGGGCAAACTCCAGGAGATAGTGAAGGACAAGGAAGCCTGTTGTGCTGCAGTTCATGGGGCTGCAAAGAGTCGGACAGGACTTAATGACTGAACAAGAACAACAGCTAGGCTACAGGCATGCCCCCAGGAGATCTGAGAGGCTCTCATGTGCATTATCTCACTTAGTCACCAGGAGAACCATAAAAAGTGTCATGATTTATATGCTGCAGATGAAGAAACAGGATAAGAGAGTTCACGTAACCTGTCTGAGGTCACACACCAAGTAAAAGGCCGAGTGGTTACCGGAACCCAGATTTGTGATACCAAGTTCATGTTCTTTCCACGATACCATGTTGCCTTTTCATACACTCATGTGAACCTCACGTAATGTACCATATGCCCTGAAGCATTGCCTACACATACTAGGTATTTAATCCAGTAGCTGCTTGAATACAGCATGAACAATTGCTGTGACATAGGGAGTGTTTTAAGGTTTCTTTACAGGTTTCAAACACTTTTAGTCTCACAACAATCCTGTGAGGTTGTTTCTATTATTTTAATTTTACAAATGAGGAAAAGAAGGCTTACAGTGGATGAACAACTTCCCCAAGGTCATTCAAACAGGAATTTGTTTATCTTCTTCCAAATTCTGACTCTTAATTTTTGGTAATCTCTGCAGGTAATGAAAAGGAGTCTCTTTTCCTTTGGCATCCTGCTGATGGTCAGAAGGAAGACAAGAAGAAGGAGGAGCCAGTAAATACAAAAGACGTAGTTCTGCTCTTAATGGAATGGAGGGTGGGGGTGGACAAGGGTGGAAGGAGAGGACACTCAGTACCTAGAAGTCAAGTCAGTCAAACCAAAGTTCCATAGAGAGCACCTCAGTAGCACACTAGAGACTCTGTGCAAACTTTCATCAGCCACAGATGGTGGTTTTGTCCAACTGTACCCTTTTTTGTGGCAGTCACTGCTAACTTTAGCAAAGAGAAATTAGGAGAGTGGAGGGTCTGTTCCTTCAGGTTAATCTGGATTCCAGCAAAAGGCATATGTGAAGTGCCTTCCCAGGTAGTAGATTTGTTACATAGAGTGCCTGTGATTCAAAAACTCATTCATTCTTTTAAAGTTATGCCCCTCGGCATTCTTATCACTTCCTTCAATTCCATTCTTGTCCCTCTACAATTTCCATAGAAAATTCTGTTGCCAATGAGAGTCAGCATGATGGGAAAAGAGAGTTGCTCTACAGATCTTGAAGGCAACAGACAACACTGTGCTTGTCAAACTGATCAAAATGTTAGATTTAATTACATAAATGTAACAACTTAGTGGCCTTTCATAGTACTCTCCCCAAGGACTGTTGGGTTGGAGCGCCAATTCATTCTGTCAGCTTGACTGCTTTCAACTATTAGAAACGATTCCCTTGGGAAGAGCAGGAAATCAGTTATGATCTTTTGTCTCTGATCTGAGGTCCAGAAAAGTCACTATTCTAGTGACTGAGCCACAGATTTCCCCCTGATTTCACTCTCAATTCCTCAATTAGGTCACTATTACCCATGAAAGCTGCTGAGACTTAACAGATGGATGCTGTCCTCAGAAGTGGCTGAGGGACAACAGAGGCTCATCAGTGATGGCACTGCCCCCATAACATCTGGATGAGCAGTTAGCTCCTAATTCTTATCATGGACCAGCTCTCCCTTGGGTCTCTGGCCAGGAACCAATGTGAGAGTGTGGCTTCTGGAAAAAACAGAGATGTTCATTGGACTCTAATAACCATCTCCCAATGGCTGGTCATGGACACTTCTGTTTCCCCATCTACAAAGATGACAGCCACCTCTTGCATAATGAACCATCCCCACTGTGTGCCCAATTCATACATAGTTCTGCAGATGTGATCTGCTTGTGCCCACTATCTAAATGGGGCTAAGGGTACCAAGGAAATGAACAGACATCCTCTTTTGCCCCTAGAGACCAGGCATGCAGTCTGACAGCTGCATGGTCTTGGAGGGAGGGTGGGCGAGGCTGCACAGGAGGCAGGGTTCTTTTCTCTATGTGTCTCATATTCCTCCATGGGAGAGCAGAAGTCTCATTTCTTTTTAAAATTGTTTTACCTTTCGTGTATCCTTCAGTGATGTTTAATACATTGACAGGGTTTTACAATCATCACCACAATTTGAGAACCGTCTGTCAGCCTCAAAATATCTCTTACTCCCATTTTCCCTATTCCCACTCCCTGCTTTTCTTTCTCTATGGATTTGCTGTTTCTAAACATTTCACATAAATAGAATCATAAAACATGTGGTCTTTCCTCACTGGTTTGCTTCCCTTAGTACAATATGTGAAGGTTGTAGCATATATATGAGTGGTTCATTTCTTTTAACCAGAGTAGTCTTTGAAAGCTATTTCTTAGCACCTTCCCCTTCAATTTCCTCAGTTATACAAGGCCCAGAGGTGTGGCCCTGCCCAATCCAGCTGCTGCTCACTTCTTCAGACTCATCTCTCACCACTCCCACTCCCCATGCCACAAGCATGTGCTATGTGTGCTGTACTTAGTCGCTCAGTCATGTCTGACTCTTTGTGACCCCAAGGACTGTAGCCCGCCAGGCTCCTCTGTCCATGGGATTCTCCAGGCAAGAACACTGGAGTGGGTTGCCGTGCCCTCCTCCAGGGGATCTTCCCCACCCAGGTATTGAACCCAGGTCTCCCACATTGCAGGTGGGATCCTTTACCATCTGAGCCATCAGGGAAGCCACAAGCATCCCAGCCCTCTTTTAGGTCCTCACATGTACCATGTCTAGTCTACTGCAGGCCTATGGGAAATGTGGTCCCATTCCCCTAAACACTAGCCCCTCCAACATGCACACACATACCTCACTTGATTAATTCCTACTCATCCTTCGGATCTCTGTTTAAAACGTATTCCCTCAGAAAATCCTGCCCTGACCCTTCAGCCTGGGTCTGACTTTTACATGCTTTCTTAGCATCTCCATCAGAGCTCTTATTTTCTGTGTACTTGGTTCACGCCATGTGTAATTACTTCTTTAAGACCTGTCCCATGCCTACCCCCACATCTTCTGCACTTCCACTCAAGTCCCCCTCCCCTTCCACTGAGCTATAAATGTAACCAGGGCTGGCATTACATCTGCTTTGGTTACCACCAGCGCAAGACCAGACACACAGTTGGTGTGCTGTAAATATTCTCTCTTGCCTGCCTGCCTGGGTCTTTGCCTCTGGCGCTGCAGATACTAAATCTTCTCTCTTCGTGTCTAATTCTCTCATCACAGCAGGAGGAATCCGTACTTTATAAGCCACGGAGTTCCTAAATGTGTCAGTCTATAAAGATGGGCTGTTTTCGACGGGTACCATCAACAGGCGGAAGATAAAGTCAACTTGACAGCTAGAATGTAGTCGGTACAAAGTGTCCCGGAGGCCCGCTGCCCACTGTGGAATGGAGGGAATGTCCCCAAGTGATGAGAACTCCTGAACATTTCTCAGCTTTTCAAGTAGCTCCTGGGGAAGACCCGGGGGGCAACCTTGTTCTGCAAGCCACTCACTCAGGCTTTCATGTAAGGCCCATTCCAGCGCACCGAGCGGCACTTTGACTGGCTGTCTGTTTGACTCTACTTTCAACACCTCTCTCCAAAATATGACATATGTCAGAATGAATCCAAGTAGCCTTCCAGCCAGCTTTTGAGGCCACACAAAGCTCTCCACCCATTGGACACACTGAAAGACACTTGATGCTGTTTGAGAACACTCCTCTTAATCTGCTGATAACCTTTTCTGTCTGGCTGGCCAGACCTAAGAAAACATGGCTTTTCATTTGGGCCGTTTTAAAATAAAACCACCCTGAACCATCAACTGCTAAAAAACGTGTCTTTGTACTTGGGCGCCTTTGCTTTTGAGTCTTGGCAGGACATTCTTAAGGGGCAAATGGATTAAATAAATGAATGCCAATCACAACAACAGCAGCAGAGAGTAATAATTCAATTCATCCAGCAGTTACTGAGTCCTTACCATGTGCAGGGCCCTGCACGCAGTCCCTGGGGGATAGAGATGACTAAACTGTGGTTTCTGCCCTCCAGGAACTCATGATATGGAAGAGAGGACAGGAGTGCCCATAAATAATACTAATAAGGATGGTGCTTGGGAACTCTGGGGGAGAAGAGCAAGCAAGGGGCTCTGGGAGTGCGAGGAGGGGAAATTAATTTCAACTGAGACCAGAAGAGCTTTCTTGGCAGAGGAAGGAATAAATATGACACACTGTTTTATTCTCAAAACATCAGAAGAAAAGACTTTTGACTATTCTGCTTGGATCTAGATAGGGCCCCTGGACTGCCTTGGAAGTGCAAGTTCCACTTGAATGCAGTTCATTGGTTCCAGGGGAGGAAGGTAGAAAGCATCTCCCTGACCATCAGACCCCAGAAGAAGCAGTTCCGCTTTACCCATCAGCCCAAAGATCCTGCTCCAACTCCCTGATGCCCCATCACCACCCACAAAGGCACACAGTCTTCTAGACGTGACTCTGGTCCCCTGTTGCTGAACTGAAGTCACCTCCTCTGTGTAAACTGCCTTAGTCCCACCTGATGGCAGGGATGCACACCAGTGAAGGAGCAGGCGGTCCTGGCAGGGTCAGCCTGCTTCCAAGGTTCCTGTGGTCTCTGGTACAATTAGGACATCATTCCCTGTGTATACCTTTCCTAGCAAAAGGTCAGACACTCACATCCCCTAGGCTTGCAAAGATCTTGACAGCATCGATGTTAGGGGCAGTTGCATTTCAACAGGATTCTAAGCCTTTACCGCTGGTAGCATCGGGACCTGACAGGCTGGGCTTTCCCTAAACCTGGGTTGACTCTGCTTATCTGACCTGAGGGTAGAAAATAGTTTGCAGATTGGTGTGAAACAGTGGGTGCCCTA
>SJYQ01012626.1:27023-38303 GCA_006410935.1 Redunca redunca | reverse complement strand
AAAAAAAAAAAAAAAAAAACCTTTCAAGGTTTAAGGATGAAAGTATTTGACAAGCTGGAAACAACAGCTAATCAACATTTCAAAGAGGTGAGTAACAGGTAATAAATACTGTGAAGCCCAGAGCCCCTGAATGTGGCCTCTGATGAACACTCTCCGCTTGACCTTGTCAGGGCAGCAGAGGGATACAGGGTCACAAGGGTTGGGAGTCCAGGTGGATTCCAGGTGGAAGGAAATGGCTACACCACCTGCCAACTAAAGAGCTGAATCTGGGCAAGTGACTTCAACACTTTGAGCCTGACACTCTTCACCTGGAAACCGGATCCAGTGATTGCTCCCTCACAGAACTGTGGGAAGATTCATTATTGAGCTGATGATGTTGTGTATATGTTGGCCTAGCACAGTACTTGGTATACAGTAGGAATATAAGGAGTCCCCACCTTTTCTTCTGCTTCTCCTACCCTCTTGTCTCTTTCCCCTCTAAAACCAGCCATTAGATGCTAGTGAAGCATAATCTTAGTATTTTCTGTGGTTATTCACTGACGTTAGTGAGTTAGTTGAACAGTTCAGTTTCTCTAAGGTGCTTTTCTGTGAGGTGGGCTGCAGAGTGTTCCCTCTAGAGGTCATGAGTCCTCAACAACAAACAAAAGAGCTCCTCACTCCCAGCTGAATTAAGGGAACGATTGGGCGATTTCGCCAGCATCTAAGGGAGCTCCTATGTGTTGGTGGTAAGAGATTTTCTCAGGACCTCAGAATTCATCCCTTGGAAGAAAAGGCTGCTTGCTCTAGCTGTATTCAATACCGCAGCCGTTTGGATTTTGTCAGATGAAGGTCAAAGGAGTAGAGATACTCTGCTCTGAAGGCCAGAGGTCTCTGAGCAGAGCAAATTGAAAAGGTGCAATGAGACATGCCAGGCGCAAGGGATGCACATGCGAGGCAGGCAGGGGACCAGGGAGGGGAATGGAGGTGGAAGAAAAGCCTAATTAACAGCCCTGTTTGTTCACTTGTTTCTCTAGTCATCTGGATTGAAATACCATCTATATGCTGAGAACTCTGAAATTTTATGTCTAACCAAGACCATTCTCTAAATTTCACACATGTATATACCTCCAACAGAACATCTCCACTTGAATATCTAACAGCTCAGTATGTCCACAACTTCATGTTGAACCCCGCCCTCCAAGACATGTTCCTCCCTCAACTGTTCCCATCTCCATAAATGGGATCACCATTCATCTACTTGCTCAAACCAAACATCTTCAGGTTACCCCTGACTTTTCTCTTTTTTTCTAACATCTTTCGTCTCAGTTCAGTTCAGTTCAGTTGCTCAGTTGTGTTCAACTCTTTGCAACCCCATGGACTGCAGCACGCCAGGCCTCCCTGTCCATCACCAACTCCTGGATCCTACTCAAACTCATGTCCATTGCATCGGTGATGCCATCCAATTATCTCATCCTCTATTGTTCCCTTCTCCTGCCTTCAGTCTTTCCCAGCATCAGGATCTTTCCAAATGAGTCATTTCTTCGCATCAGGTGGCCAAAGTATTGGAGTTTCAGCTTCAGCATCAGTCCTTTCAATGAATATTCAGGACTGATTTCCTTTAGAATGGACTGATTGGATCTCCTTGCAGTCCAAGGGACTCTCAAGAGTCTTCTCCAATACCACAGTTCAAAAGCATCAATTGTTTGGCGCTCAGTGTTCTTTATAGTCCAACTCTCACATCCATACATGACTACTTTCTTTCTAGCCCATCAGAAATCTTAGCCCATCAGAAATCTTATCGACTCTTCCTTCAGCATACATTCACAATGTAACCCTGACTCCCTAGCCCTGTCACTGGCCCTCCTGTTTAAACAACTCACATCTCTCACCTGTATTTCTGGACTAACCTCCCAAAATATCCCTCTTGCTTATTCCTGGTCCTCAGGTTGTCTGCTAAGCATGGTAGCTGGAGCAGTCCTGAGTAGCGGTCAGTTCATTCCGCCTCTGCTTGAAACCTCTCCTTAACGATCCATCTCAGAATAAAATTCCAAGTTTTGCTTAGAGCCATGAGGCCCTATATGATTGGGCTCCCCTCTATCTTTCTGAGTTCTTATCCCACCACTCCTCCCATACTAGGAACTAGCTCCATTCACTTCCCTGCTATTCCTTAAATATGCCTAGCATATCTCCACATCAGAGCCTTGGGATTTTCAGAACTCTTTGCCTGGGATGCCCAGGTATTTGCAGATCTTGTCCTCGCACTTGATTTAAGTCTCTTCCCATCGTCCCTTTGGCACCACAACAAAAGAATGCACACACACACTCCTGTTGGTTACCACCTGCCCCTGACCCTGCTTTCATCTTCTTATCAACTATGACCATTTGGCATTTCTTTGGTTATCATCTCCCCTCCCTGCACTAGACAAAAAGCTTCTTTTCATTTCAAAATTCATATTTTAAAATCTGAGTTTCTCTGTGATTTCCCTCTACAAATTCTCTGCCTTCCTTAAGAATCCTCCCACGTATTCCTCCAACCAGATCATTTGTAGTGGCAGTCAGGGTGGCATTTCAGAGAGCTTCCCAACCTTCTTGAATTGTCTTCTCTTGTAGAGTCTTATGCTATGGACTTGGACTTCAGACTTGCCTCAGCCATCCCCCTTCCAGAGGGCAAAGACTGTGGTTTTTTTTACTCACTCCTTCTTTAGGGTTTTACTACTTCTGCCTCCCAGAAGTGGTCAGAATTAGGTTTAAAGCCACAGTCCCTCTAGTTATTTTCTCTAGGAAACTGTCAGCACAATTTTGATAACTTTTCAGCTGCTCACTTGTCAGGTGCACTATAACAACCCCCATAGAGTACCTATAATATCTACGATCAAAGAGTTGCAAGCCCATGCATTCTTTACAAACAATAGTATGCACATGGTATAAAATCAACTAGTATAAACACAAAATGCACGAAGACTAACTATCCCTTCTTCTTTACCAGTTCTCCAGTTACTCTCCATGGCAACCACTTCCCCCAGATCCCCGTGGACCCTTTGAAAGAGGACCCCATTATTTTGTTGAAATGATCTATACCCATTGTTTTAAAGGAAAATCAAATCTTTCAGAACGAGTTCATAGCAGCACTATCTACAATAGCCAAGACATGGAAACAACCTAAATGTCCATTGACAGGAATGGATAAAGAAGATGTTGTACATACATACTATGGAATATTGCTGTTTAGTTGCTAAGTCATATCTGACTCCTGCATTAAAGGTGAATTCTTTACCACTGAGCCACCTGGGAACTCCACAATGGAATATTACTCAGCCTTAAAAAAGAATGAAATAATGCTATTTGCAGCAACATAGATAGACCTAGAGATTGTCATATTAAGTGAAGTAAGTCAGACAAAGACAAATATCATATATGATATTACTTAAACATGGACTCTAAAAAATGATACAAATGAGCTTATCTATGAANATACTCTCTCTCTCCCCACATCCTCTAACTGCATATAAGAAGAACCATAGTGTACATGTTATGTATTTTCTACCTTTTTCACTTAACATAATGTCACAGACTACTTTCCATATCAACACCTGTATATCTAAGTGAATGTCAGTTCAGTATACCGTATGACTTCACCCTCTCTCCTAGCAGATAAGCTCTTTGAGATAGGGCAGGCCCTTCTGCCTCCCACTGAATTCAGGCTGGTCCCACTGAATTCCAGTGAGTACTATGATCCCACATGTGTTGTCCTGCATTAGACCTTCAGGCTGGCTTTGTATATCCCATAGATCAAGTCATAAAAATTCCAGGATCTAAATTTTGTTTTCCAGTCGCTTTCTAATCACTGTTCTCATGGCAGTGTTATTGTTGTTAGGACCTTCAAAGTCATTTTCAAGGTTGAAAAATTACATGTAGGTCTCATGGGACAGTGTTCTAAGAAAACTATGTAAGTAAGTAAGTGTTAGTCGCTCAGTCATGCCCAACTCTTTGAGACCCCATGGACTGCAGCCCACCAGGCTCCTCTGTCCGTGAGATTTTCCAGGCAAGGATACTGGAGTGGATTGCCATTTCCTTCTCCACGGGAGCTTCCCAACCCAGGGGTCGAACCCGGGTCTCCTGCACTGCAGGCTGATTTTTACTGACTGAGCTATAAGTGAAGCCCCAAGAAAACTATATAGCCATCAGTAATTTTTAACAATTGTCATTGTTATTAATAACAATATTCATTGAGCATTTATTCTGTAACAAGCACCGTTGTAGCAATTAACAAAAACAAAAATTCTTGTCCTTGTGCAATTTATTTTCTAGTGGGACAAGACAGACAGTAACCAAAACAATATATCAGATGGTGATAATTGTTGAGAAGAAAAACAGAGCAAGATAAGGGGCAGTGAGTGACCACAGGGTATGTGTGTGTTGTTGCACCCACAGAACCAGTGATGACTTCTCTGATGAGGAGACAATTGGGAAGAGATCCATATGAAATGAGGGGCAAATTCTGCAAATATCTGGGTAAAGAGCATCCTGGCTGAGGGTTCAGGAAATGCCAAGGCCTTAATTTGAGGATATGCTTTGCATCTTTAAGGAACAGCATGAGGCTTCATTCTGTTCTGGGCAAGAACAAAGTCAGGGGAGAGGTATGCTGCTAGAGATTGAAGGAGCAATGCTGATGGAATTCAAGAACAGCAGAACTCCAAATGTTTTGTTTTCTCTGAAAAAAGCAATGAGCTTCAGCTGAAGGTTAGAAAAGAACTTTAGTTAAGAGTCAGCGGAAGACCAAAATTGAGATAAGCGTGTAAGAGAACACAGAGGAGTTATAGAAATGAGTTTAAAAGTCCTTATTCAGATGACAGTGTCCCTAAAAGAGAGAGCTTAGAAAAAAAGAAAACACAGACACAGACACACACACGCACACGCACACACACACAGAGTGCTATTATGCTATCATGCCAGAGTTTGAGGAGTCAGAGAAAATAGGAGAGGATTTGAAATCAAGAAAATAGATACCTATTCTGATTTTCAAAAATGGCAAAGATGAGATGATTCTGGACATTACAAGTTCATGAGTCTGATGTTAATATTGAATAAAGTAAACCAAATGAAATGTTAAATGTATGGTTTAGGTATATCTAATAGAATTTGTAGTGGTTGCTAAGGCCATAAATAATTACTGGGACCCAAAACAGGTTCACTAGGAACAAGACATATCTGATTAACATTAACTCCTTCCTTGGCAGGGTTTCCAGACTGGTAACCCTGAAAATATGGTAGGCAGAAAATCTGGAAGCATCAAGGCATCTGGAAGTGCTGTTACTTGGGTACTGAGCCAGAAGTAATCTGCTGGTGGTGTGCTATTGAGGCCAGTCTTGGTCAGTGATTTTTTTCTTTTTTTCTGGGCTGGGTCCTTGTTGTGGTGTACAGGCTCTTCACTGCAGTGCACAGACTTCTCTAGTTGTGGTGTGTAGGCTTAGTTGCCCCCTGGCATGTGCAATCTTAGTTCCCCAACCAGGGATCAAACCCACGTCCCCTGCATTGGAAGGTGGATTCTTAACCACTGGGTCACCAAGGAAGTCCTCGTGATCAGTGACTTTATTGAAAACTTGCATCAATAGAAGGCCACTTAATAGATCTGGATATGACACAAAGCTAGAAAGGCTAGTAAATATCTTGGTTGACTGAAAGGGGATCCCAAAATAATGCAATTTAGAAGAATGATAGACAGAATTTAGACCAATAAAATTTAATAGACTGAATACATGATTTTGCATTTGAGCACAAAAAACACTCAAGATAAGAGCTTCAAGTTTTTTTTAAAAATTAATTTGTTTATTTTAATTGGAGGCTAATTACAATAGTGTGGTAATTTTTGCCATACATTGACATGAATCAGCCATAGGTGTACATGTGTCTCCTCATCCTCAACCCCCCTCCCGCCTCCTCGCCATCCCATCCCTCTGGGTCACCCCAGTGCACCAACTTTGGGTGCCCTGTTTCATGCATTGAACTTGGACTGGTCATCTATTTCACCTAAGGTAATATACATGTCTCAATGCTATTCTCTCAAATTATCCTGCTCTCGCCTTCTCCCACAGAGTCCAAAAGTCTGTTTTTTATATCTGTGTCTCTTTTGCTGTCTCGCATGTAAGGTCATTGTTACCATCTTTCTAAATTCCATATATATTTTTTAATATACTGTATTGGTGTTTTTCTTTCTGACTTACTTCATTCTAATAGGCTCCAGGTTCATTCACCTCATTAGAACTGATTTAAATGTGTTCTTTTTAATAGCTTAGTAATATTCCATTGTGTATATGTACCACAACTTTCTTATCTATTCATCTGCCAATGGACATCTAGGTTGCTTCCGTGTCCTATCTATTATAAACAGTGCTGCGATGAACAGTGGGGTACACATGTCTCTTTCAATTCTGGTTTCCTCAGTGTGTATGCCCAGCAGTGGCATTGCTGGGTCATAAGGCAGTTCTATTTCCAGTTTTTTAAGGAATCTCCACACTGTTCTCCATAGTGGCTGTACTAGTTTGCATTCCCACCAACAGTGTAAGAGGGTTCCCTTTTCTCCAGCATTTATTGTTTGTAAGCTTTTTGATAGCAGCTGTTCTGACTGGTGTGAGATGGTACCTCACTGTGGTTTTGGTTTGCATTTCTCTGATAATGAGTGATGTTGAGCATCTTTTCATGTGTTTGTTAGAAGAGCTTCAAGTTTTAACTGACTGTAAGTTCTCTGCTGTGATATGTAATATGGCTACAAAAGAGCAAATGTTACCTTAAGGCTTCATTATCCTAGAAGGACATCTTTAAGGTACTGGACAATGAGTTCTCTGGATGCAGGGACCCTGTTGAGCTTGTTCATGGTCAAAGCTATGGTTTTTCCAGTAGTTATGTATGGATGTGACAGTTGGACCATAAAGAAAGCTGAGTGTCAAAGAAGTGATGCTTTCGAACTGTGGTGTTGAAGAAGATTCTTGAGTCTCTTGGACTGCAGGGAAATCAAACCAGTCAGTCCTAAAGGAAATCAATCCTGAATATTTATTAGAAAGACTGATGCTGAAGTTGAAGCTCCAATACTTTGGCCACCTGATGCAAAGAACTGACTCATTAGAAAAGACCCTGATGCTGCAAAAGATTGAAGGCAGGAGGAGAAGGGGGCAAGGATGAGATAGTTGGATGGCATCATTGACACAATAGACATGAGTATGAGCAAACTCCAGGAGATGGTGAAGGACAGGGAAGCCTGGCATGCTGCAGTCCATGGGTCGCAAAGAGTCAGACAAGACTGAGTGACTGAACAACAGTACTTTCATGACCTAGCATGATAGCTGCTGCACAGTATATACTCACTGACTAAATAATGGGCTGGTCCTGCTTTATTCTGCCTTGGTCACCTCATGGCTCAATTTCCACTGTCAGTTCTGTCTACTGCATTTTGATGGGAATACTGACAACCTGCTAAGAAATGAGCAGGATGGTGAAAGGAATAAAAACCATAGCTGGGACTTCCCTGGTGGTCCAGTGGCTAAGATTCCATGTTCCCAATGCAAGGGGCCCAGGTTTGATCCCTGGTTAGGGAACCATATCCCACATGCTGCAACTAAAAGATCCTGCATGCCACAACTAAGACCCAATGTAGCCAGAGAAATAAATATTTTTAAAAACCCCACCATATCCTATTGAGTCAATCAATGACTATATACTAAGTGCTAAATAAAACATGTCCAGTGTCTGCCCTCATGGTGCTTACATTTAATGGGAGAGACAGATAAACCTATAAACAGACACCTAATCATTTTTGGGGGAGTGATGTGTGTTATGAAGAAAAATATATGGGGGGGAGATCATGATGGAGATGGGAATGGGGTTTCTTTTTGAGATGATGGTCGGGGAAGGCCTCTCTGAGAAGCTGATATTTAGGCAAAATGAAAGAAATAAACAAACCTGGCTGCTACCTGAGGGAAGAGCGTTTCTGGTAGCAGGAAGAAAAAGTATAAAGTATAAAGTATAAAGGCATTTCTTGAGACAAGAAAATGCTGTACATGTTTCAGGGACAGAAGGAAGCCATGTGGCATGGGCAAGGAGCAAGAAATTAGGCTACAGGAGAAGCCAGGGTCTCCTCCCGAGAAAAGTCACAAAAGCTGCGAACATTCAGACTGAATGGTAGGAGAGGGGAAGAGGGGTGTAGCTGCAGAAAGGGAACAGGCTATCTTCAAATATATACAGGTCTGTGGTATGTAAGAGAGATCAAATGTGTTCTGGAAGACACCACTGTACTCCCATTGGATAGATGGGTTGAATCTACTGGGAGAAAAATTTCTCTTCAACAAGAACTTTGTATCTGTCAGAGTTCTTTTCAGATGAATTGGGCTGTTTCCTAGATTAATGATCACCATGTCACTGGAGAGATCTCCAGTTGAATTGAATTGAGCCAAGGCGACCTCCACCCTTGGAGGGGCAGGAGGAGACCTGGAAGGGATATTCAAGGCTCAGGTGGGATTAGATTCAATGCACTTTAAGGCCTGAGAGCCTAGGAGTCTAAATCTGTTTCCTGAAAAGACACTCCCTGGATATGGATTATGGTTGAGGTAAATGCTTGCCAATGGAGCCAAGATTACACACAATGCTTAAGCTGCATTTAAGAGTTAAGTCACTGAATCAAAATGTCAGAAAGCATTTGCTGGTCTTTAATGCAGTACATGAGTGAAAAGGGTCTAGGACTGACCAGATTTACTGAAGTTAATACTCACTATGTTTGACCATGGAAATGTCCTTAAGCCGAGGTTACTGGTAATAACCAAGGGCAGGGTAGTCCCCTCCACCCCATGTCTCTTTTCTTTGAACTGAAGTACCATTTAGGAGAAATGGAACTAAACTAAATGGTCACTAAGCCAGACTTTATCAGTTTGGGCTGGCCCTTCTGCTACTCAACAATTAGCATGTTACTGGTGTAAAGGAAAAATGGAAACAAGGAAGCTTAGGAAAGGCTAACCATTGTCACCCTGGACTCTGCAATGGTCACCCTCAGCTCCAATCGCAGGAGCATCTCTAGCCACTCTTGCTTAGATTCCCTGGATGACAGCATTTTAAATAATTATCACTGTTTGCCTCTGTTTCAAAACATATCCTACTCACCGTTCCAAAACTCATTCTTCTTCAACATTGAGCCTTCAGGGGTCGTGCAATTATGAGGTCATTCTGAAAGAATTCTGAAACAAACAAACAAACAAAATGCATCTGCCTCTGCCTGAACGGTTAGAATGGGTGGTTAGAATGGGCCTGAATATACCAAATAACTGAAATTCTCCACCTCAAAGACAGCTTTTTTTAAAACTATAGAACCAGAACTATGAGTTAAATTTTCAAAGTTTTAGACTTCAGTGACTTAGACAAATGTACAAGAGGTCCATGGTGAATCTGAAGTCATCAAATAGCATCTCCTAATTGGGGAGGTCCAGGGAATGAAAGGAGAATCATTTTAATACTAAGTAGAGATAAAGCAGAATTAAACAATTAAATTTATTTCCTTGTCTCCTGCTTCCCACAAATTCATAACAAAATACATGTATTTAAATTTTCCCTTCTTTTAGATTGAGTAAATGCTTTCTTCTGATACTATGGTTGATAAAGAGTAAATCACAAAGTTACCTAAAGAATTACCTAAAGAATACAAAATATACATCTCTTTCTTTTTAAATATAGAGAAGTATAAAATAAAAAAGAACTCACAGAAAAGAACGTGAGCTAGCAATTCACAGATGAGGAAATGCAAATGACCTATATACATATGAAAAGATGCTCAACCTCAATAGTGATCAGAGAAATGCAAATTATAACCCTAATGAGATATCACATTGCCTAATAGGTAAGATAATTTTTACAGACTGATAATATGCAGAGCGTATGAAGTTCTGGGGGAAAAGGCATTCTTGTATATTGATAAACTAGTACAATTTTTTTGGAGGGGAAATCAGAAATATCCATCAATATTCTTAAGGTATATAACTTTGGCTCAACAATTTCACTTCTAGGAATCTGTCCTACAAAAATATTCATGTAAGTATAAAAATCTAGATATAAGGTCAGAATCATTGCAACATTATTTGTCATGGTGAGACATTTGAGAGTAAATGTAATGCTGAGAAATTTGAGAGTAAACTAAGTATTCACTAGTAAGGAATCAGTAAAATAATATAGGGCATGAACTCTGGAGGCTATCATTACAAAAAAATTAGTAGATCTACATTACTGACATACAAGGACGTCCACAATATATTTATTTTTCTGTGTGGTGTAAGGGAGGGGAACACACATTTTTAAGGCTTTTGTTCTCTATTGCCACACTTATTTTTACTTTTTCTAAAAAGATGCCCTTTCTGGAACCTCAATGTCCCTTTATATTTTACTTTTTCTAAAAAGATCCCTTTTTCTGAAATTTGGATCAGCTTACACCATTTTATCCCTTATACTTTCAATATTGTGAAATATCTCTAAGAGTTCCTTCAGTGTAAACATTTTGCTGGTGTCACTCCCTCGGGGATATTGATTGTTTATGTTACAGCTTTCTCGTTTGTATTAAAAAGTTCACCTGCACTGAGTTTCCCTGGCTGCATAGCATGGGTCTCAAACGGGGGCAGTGTCAACATGGCTACTGCTTTAAAAAAATAAAATTATTTGTTTTTGGTTGTGCTGGGTCTTCGTAGCTGCTCGGGTTTTTCTCTAGTTGCAGAGGGCAGGGGCTTCTCTTCCTTGCTGTGCTTGGGCTTCTCATTGAAGTGACTTTTCTTGTGGAGCTTGGGCTCTAGGGTGCACGGGCTTCATTAGTTGCAACATGTCAGCTCTTGAGCACTAGCTTAGTTGCTTCATGGCATATGGGATCTTCCTGGACCAGGGATTGAACCCATGGCTCCTGTATTAATATAACCTATGATTCAAATCATACCTATGATCTGAATTTCACTTTCAGCTCTATAATTTTTCATTTTTTGCTGCACTTTCACTTTGTTGACTGATTTCTGCTTTTTTGATGATTTGTTTTGGTAAAAGGTCATCTGGGTTGACCACTGCAAACCAAGGAGGTGACACAAGTAAACATCTTGCTGTCTATGCATAAACTGAATAACATGTATCACCAATATCAACTACAGACTTTAAAAGAAGTCAAGTGATAGCTCACTGATGGTGATGCACATCTGTTATTTATGGACTGTAAAGAGCAACCACCACAATCTGTACTTTATGAAATTACTCAGTCAATATGTGCTGATAACTGAAATGTGAAGTACATTATTA
>SJYQ01012626.1:15589-27017 GCA_006410935.1 Redunca redunca | reverse complement strand
GATGCTATTATTCAACTAAACTCTGATAATCACATTTGTGGATATCAGAGCCATGCACCCCAGAACCATGCATGTGTATTTTAAACATGTTAGACAGAGAAATCTTGTAAAAGCAGCAATCAGATCTGGCCTTCTTCTACTACTCTTTTTCTGGTGGGGGCAGGGGTGGAGGCTGGGGGAAGGTTGTGCGCTATGGCATGTGGGATCCTTAGTTTCCTGACCAAAAATTGAAGCCTTATCCCCTGCAGTAGAAGCACAAAGTCTTTAACCACTGGACCACCAGGGAAGTTCCCTCTTCTACTACTCTTAATCTCACTTCCTCCTCTCCAATTACACTGGCCTCCTTGCTGTTCTTTGCATTCAAAGCATTCTTCTGTCTCACTGCCTTTCCACTGACTGTCCCCTTGGCCTAGGACTCCCTCCCCCAAGATGGCCACCTTGGTAACTTCCTGACTTCTTTTAAGTCTTTGAACAAAGTTCAATTTTTCATAGAGACCCATGCTAACTGTCCTACTTAATCCTGCAACCTGCTTGCTACTCCTGGATCCAGGATGCTCAGTTCACCTTGCCTGGGTCTGCCTTTTATTTTCCCAATGGCACCTATTACCATCTAATGGGGATCCCTGGTAGCTCAGCTGGTAAAGAATCCACCTGTAATGCGGGAGACCTGGATTCAATCCCTGAGTTGGGAAGAGCCCCTGGAGAAGGGAAAGGCTCAGTTCAGTTCAGTTCAGTCATTCAGTCATGTTCGACTCTTTGCGATCCCATGGACTGCAGCATGCCAGGCTTCCCTGTTCATCACCAACTCCTGTAGCTTGCTCAAACTCATGTCCATTGAATTGGTGATGCCATCCAACCATCTCATCCTCTGTCATCCCCTTCTCCTCCAACCTTCAACCTTTCCAAGCATCAGGGTCTTTTCAAATGAGTCGGTTCTTTGCATCAGGTGGCCAAAGTATTGGAGTTTCAGCTTTAGCATCAGTCCTTCCAATGAACATTCAGGACTGATTTCCTTTAGGATGGACTGGTTGGATCTCCTTGCAGTCCAAGGGACTCTCAAGAGTCTTCTCCAATACCATAGTTCAAAAGCATCAATTCCACTCCAGTATTCTGGCCTGGAGAATTCCATGGACTGTATAGTCAGTCCATGGGGTTGTAAAGAGTTGGACACGACTGAGTGACTTTCACTTTCACCATCTAATGTACTATACAATTTACTTTAAAAAATATTATTTATTCTTTTGATTCCAGCAGGTCTTATTTGTTGCATACAGGTTCTTTTTAGCTGTGCATGCAAACTCTTAGTTGTGACATGTAGGATCTAGTTACCTGACCAGGGATCGAACCCAGGTCCCCTGCATTGGGAGTTTGGAGTCTTAGCCCCTGGACCACCAGGAAAGTGCCTACTTACTTTAAAATACCTATTGATTATATTCTTTCTCCCCTCACAATAATGTAAGTTCCATGAAGGCAGGGAACTCTGTATGTTTGATTCACTGTTGTTTTCCAAGTAGTTAGAATAGTGTTTGGCTTAGAGTAGGTGCAGAGTGAATAACTATTGGATGAATAAATGGAATAATCCATACCACTATTCCTGAATGTGTTCTTCTCAAACCAGATGTTACAAATATTTTTTCAGAAAATAAGGTCACTCTAGAAATATGGAACCAGGGTTGATTTGGGAGAAAAATCCCAAACAGACAAAATGTCAAGCTGTGTATCTTGCAGAAAAGCCTGAGAAGGTTAATCCCAGGAAACTCATTCAGTTAGGTGAGAACATGAAACTTGCTACAGTTGCTTTTCAGAGTATACCAAAGAGTAGAGCTCATTAATCTCTCTTTTCTAAGAGGCCCAGCCATTTCCTGAAAGAACATACCTGTAATTTAAATCTTTTACCAGTTAAAACAGATTCAGGGAAGAGATTTGAATCATTTCTTAAGCTTTATCTAGGAGTCAAATCCCCAAAGGCTTCTACAGTTCCGTTCCAGTTGACCTTAGCCCTTAGTGAAGGCCACAGACACTACCAAGATGTTTAAAAAGAAGATTCTTTGATTATCACTCTGCTTCCACACATAAACAGGTTCCTTTTCCACCTTAAACAAAGGGAATTGTAATCGTCTTCCATTGCTTAATGTTCTAATTGTCAGACACCATGTCCTCAGTCACCATCTACCTGCGAGTTAAGGTCACTTATTTTCTCTTCCTCCTACAGAGATGAACTGATCATCATCTTGATTCATATATTCAACTCTAAATCATTCTTTTCATCCTCAAACTGAATAACACCAATCTACTTCGCTTGTTATGAAGAACAAATAGGTCTTATTTTCTAGCCCTTTCAAATGTTTTTTTTAAAAGGGCTCCATACACTGGGCGGGATGACCTCTCTGATGCAGGCCAGGCCAAGTGTTCACTCACTAAGCTGATTTCTGGCAGTAGTAGTACTTCCCAGCTTGCTCAAGTACTATGATGCCGACTGTCTCTACTTCCTGGGCAACAGTCTAGTCATTCTTCAGGAATGCCTATTTTATCTTGGATCAAATTCTTACCTTCACGTGTTAAACTCCTAGTTTTACACCTAAAATATATCCTGGAAACATATATACTGAAGTACAGTGTTTGCCCCACTTGTGATTCCAAAAATGATCCTGGGAGAATATGAGGTCTCCATGGGAATATTTTAATCTTTGTGCTTTTATTTTGATGTTTATCTTAAAAGGGCCTTTATGGAGGCATGCTATGAATCATCTAGATGGCCACCTTACAACAGAGGATTGGTATATAATTCCTGGGCTTTTTTTTTATGTGGACCATTTTTAAAGTCTTTATTGAATTTGTTACAATCTTGCTTCTGTTTTAAACAGGGGGTTTTGGCCATGAGGTATGTGGGATCTTAGTTTCCTGACCAGGGATTGAACTGACACTTCCTGCATTAGAAGGTGAAGTCTTAACCATTGGACCACCAGGGAAGGCCCTGTTTTCTGGGTTTGATTCAGCTTTTGATTTAAGATCAAGGAGGTTCTAAGCAGTGATACCTGAACTGTAATGGGCTAATTGGTAAGGATGAGAAGCAGGGGCCAGAAGTGTGCTGTAAAAGAAAAAGTTTCACCATCTGTCTTGAAAAATATATATTCAGTATATGTTGAATTTTTACAGATAATAAGGTGATCAGCTAGATAGCCCATAAATTGGACATGTATGTTTGAATAACAGCCTGTGAAATTTGACTTTAGTATATGGAATTCTATGGTGCTAAGATAATTTGCACATTGGTATACAATTATTCTTTGAGCAATTGACCATGTGTATTTATTATAAAGAACAAAGAACACATCAGGTAACTAAATTCTAATTTAAAAATTTAAAAAATCTTAGACCAGCAGAAAAACATCAAAAAGTTTCACAGTAGTTACAATGGAATTAAAGGAGGGATGACTGAGTCACCTCTTCGTAGTATAAGCATCCCTTTTTTAATTTAAAGTAGTAAAACTACTTTAAAGTACTTTTACTATAAATTGAATTCCTACCACTTAACAACCAAAGGAGTCTAGATGATTGCAAGTTCTAAGTAAAATGTGTAAAAGTTTAGAAATAGACCAAAAAATAGTAAAGACTGGAAATCATTCAATAGTTTATCAGACAGAATGTGTGGGCTTCCCTGATGGCTCAGTGGTAAAGAATACGCCTGCCAATGCAGGAAACACAGGTTCGACCCCTGATCTGGGAAGATCCCACATGTCACAGAGCAACTAAGCCCAAGCACCATAACTATTGAGTCTGTGCTCTAGAGCCCAGGAACCACAACTACTGAGCCTGTGTGTCCTAAAGACTGTGCTCCACAAAGAAGCCACCACAGTGAGAACCCCACACACCACAACTGGAGAGTAGCCCCCACTCACCACAATGAGAGAAAAGCCCACACAGCAACGAAGACCCAGCACAACCAAAAATAAATAAATAATTCAAAAAATCAAAACGTGTGAAATAAACAATGACAGGTACATTCCCACTGTAGAGCTCTCATCCTCTGATACACTGATATAGAACAAGCTCCAGGATATACTGTAAGTGATAGGTGCATGGTGCAAAGTAGTATATTGCCATTTGTACAAGAAAGTGGTAAAAAAAATGTAGATATTTGCTTTTGTTTTCATAAAAAAATCACTATCTATAGGGTTTAGGGCAGGTAAATAGTACTATATATGAGAGTAAGACTCTTCCGTGGATTCCTTGCTATATTAGTTTGACTTCTGAACTATGTAAATATGCTACCTATTTAAAACCCAGATTCCCAGGTGGTGCTAGTGGTAAACCCACTGGCCAATACAGGTGATATAAGAAACACAGGTTTGATTCCTGGATTGGGAAAATCCCCTGGAAAAGGAAATGGCAATCCACTCCAGTATTCTTGCCTGGGAAACCCCATAGACAGAGGAGACTGGTGGGTTACAGTCCATGGGGTCACAAAGAGTCAGACACGACTGAAGTGACTGAGCATGCACATGCAGGCTGCTATTCAAAATCATAATAACAGCAAATATATCTACAGATTATTAGTGGGAGGCATCT
Source organism: Redunca redunca (assembly GCA_006410935.1). Taxonomy (NCBI): domain Eukaryota; kingdom Metazoa; phylum Chordata; class Mammalia; order Artiodactyla; family Bovidae; genus Redunca; species Redunca redunca. Next base: position 22,448 of record SJYQ01012626.1, on the reverse strand, counting down.
GTTTCCAGTGAGCTAGGAAATATAACCCCTCATTAAACTTTTCCCTTAGACATTCTCCTCTATGATCTATTTCTAGCATTCGGTACTTTTTTCCTTTACAACTGAACACAGCTATCCACCTGAGAATGCCCAGAGCAGCTGGTAGCCTCAGCAAACTTGTCTCTTTGAACTGTTTGAGTAAATCCAACCAGAAAGTCAATTATGCATGTTTTTGAACTTCAGTTGGAATTTGAGTGAATTGGAGCATTTAGATAAAATTTGAATCCTATTAGTCCAAAAGAAAAAACAATTACATTTTATTTCTACTAACCTCTCACTGAAATGAAGCAGTGCCTTTTCCTTATAGTGTAAACAACAGACTGAAGCAATATCAATAGCAGCTATGACCTTGTCATCTATACAAATCAGATGTTCTCATATCACATTGCAATTGTTGTAGATATCTCAAAATATTACCATGCTCACCACTGCTCTAAAGTTATAATGGTTATTAAACCCACCACTGTGCTTTGTGCTTAGTCTCTCAGTCATGTCCGACTCTTTGCAACCCCATGGACTGTAGCCCACCAGTCTTCTCTGTCCATGGAATTCTCCAGGCAAGAATACTGGAGTGGGTTGCCATACCCTCCTCCAGGGTATCTTCCCAACCCAGAGACTGAACCCAGGTCTCCTGCATTGCAGGCAGATTCTTTGCCATCTGAACTACCAGGGAAACCCACTACTAGATCTTATTATTTCTAAGTTTGTAAAGATATACCTATGTCTATATCTATCTACGTAAAACTATACTGCCATTTTTGTTCAGTAGCAAAGTCATATCTGACTCTGTGACCCCATTACAAACTTTCAAATAGTTGGATAACTTTTTCCATGTGATTGGTTTCTTGGTAATCCTATATATTTTAGTTTTGAGGTGGTAAAACTATAAAACTCTTAGAAGAAAAAACACAGGTGTAAATCTCCATTTGCTATTTGCTACTTGCTACTTGCCATTTGCTAGGATCTTCCCAATCCAGGGATGTAACTCATGTTTCTTGTGTCTCCTGCATTGGCAGGTGGATTCTTTACCACGAGCACCACCTGGGATGCCCAAGGGAAACTCAAATCAAAACCACAATGAGATACTACTTTACACACACTAGGAAAAATTAATAGCATGTGTTGGTAACGTAAGGATGATTGGAAGCTTCCCACATTGTTGGTGGGAGCCACTCTGGGAAACAGTTTGACAGTTCCTCAAAAGGTTAAATATAGTGTTACCATGTAACCTAGCAATTTCACTCCTATGCATATGCTCAAAAGGAATGAAACCATGTCTACACAAAAAGTTGCACACCAATGTTCATGGCATTATTCATAATAACCAAAAGGCAAAATCAATTCAAATGTCCATCAACTGGTGAACAGGTAAACAAATTGTGGTATATCTATGCATTAAAATATGATTCAGTCAAGTAAGCTGGACACAAAAAGACAAATAGTGTATGGTTGCGTTTATGTGAGGTAACTACAACTGTTCTGTCTATGATAGTTTCTGTCATAGAGACAGAAAGTAGAATAGTGGTTACCAGGGACTGGGGGACGAGGAATGGGACATTATTATTTAATAGATAATGAAACAGATAATGAAAAATTCTAGAAATGGATAGTAGTGATGATTGCACACCAAAGTGAATGTATTTAGTGCCACTGAACTGTACACTTTAAAATGGTTAAGGACATCCCTGGTGGTTCAGTGGTTAAGACTCTGGACTTCCACTGCAGGGGGCAAAGTTTTGATCCCTGATTTTACCTACTAAGTCAATTCAATTGTGTCCGACTCTGTGTCCGACTCTGTGGACTGTAGACTGCTAGGTTCCTATGTCCATAGGACTCCCCAGGCAATAAAACTGGAGTGAGTTTCCATGCCCTTCTCCGGGAGATCTTCACAACCCAGGGGTCGAACCCATATCTCTTACATCTCCTGCATTGACAGGTAGGTTTTTTTTTTTTTTTTTTTTAACCGCTAGTGCCACCTGGACCCCTGGCTGGAAAGTTCGAAATGCTGCTAGGTGCAGCAACAAAAAAAGAATTCAAAGGCCAATTTTAAGTTTATACATATTTTACCACATTAAAAAAGAATGAATTGTTGGCATGTACTGTGGTATGGATGAGCCTTGAAAACATTATGTTAAATGAAAGATACCAGACACGAAACCCACATATCCTATCATCCCATTGCAGGTTATATATACACAAAACAATAAAAAGTAGATTAGTGGTTGCCCAGGGTTGGAAGAGAAGGGGAGGATGGAGATTTACTGCTAATGGGTACAAGATTTCCTTTGGGGATCATAATATTTTACAATTCAATATTGTTTTTTTTTTTTTTTTTTGCTGTGGTACACAACATGAAGGATCTTAGCTCCCCAACCAGGGATTAAACCTGTGCCTCCTCAGTGGAAGTACAGAGTTCTAACCACTAAACTGCCAGGGAATTCCCAATATTGTCAATTCTTGCACAGCCCTGTAAATATACCCCAAACCCATTGATTATATACTATAAGTGGGTAAGATTTATGGTGGATAAAATATATCTAAACAAATTTTTTTAAAAAACTGGAATGATGCAAAATTATCATTATTTGTAGGTTCTTTGATTATATACCATGCAAGTCCCGCAAAATGAACAGAAAAACCACAATAAACAATAAGATGCAGTAGAGTGAATGGGTAGCAAAATGACATAAAAACACATTTCCATGTGTAAGCCACAACTACTTAGCATAAAGGAAAGACAGAACCCATTTACAAGAGAAAAATGGTATATGACCTATGTATAAAATTATCAAGCAAAATACAATATGTAGATGAAAAATTGTAAATGCAACTAAGGCACATAAAGGAATAATTATAATAGAAAGGCATACTTTATTCCTGCCTAGAAACACTCAATATTATAAAGATGTTGATTTTCCCTAAATTAATCCCGGTATTTAACATGGTCGCAATAAACATACAAATATACAAAGGATTTGAGGGCAAGAACAAATAAACTGAGTCAAAGATTCTTATGGAAAGATATAATAGCCAGAAGAACTCTGAAGGAGAAAAGCAATGAGAGGGGATAGACTTAACTCATATACAGCACATTATAAGAGCTTCATTAATTAAGGCCATTTGGAACAGGCCCANAGGCCCACAGTTAGACAGAAAAATCAATGGAAAAGAGATCCAAGTATACATATGGGAATTTAGTATATGATAAATTTGGTAATTTTAAATTAGTAAGGAAAATTACTCTATTTTAAATGGTAGTAGGATGACTTTAACAAGGCCTTTCAAAACCTGACATAAACCCCAAAGTCATAAAAAGATTTATAGAGCTCACTACATAAAAGTAAAAATTTCTGCATAGAGAAAAAATAATGAAAGACAGACACTAATGCTCTACAGAATCTAGCCTTAGGCTCTGTGTACTTGCTGTTCTGTCTCACCCAAGTATTCTTTTCCCCAATGGATACAGGCACATTCTCTCTTTACCTTTGCGAATGCTCATTCTTAGTTTCTCTTACTGCCTCTTCTTCATCGCTCAACCCCAGGTCTCAGGCTCTAGATTCTCTCTCTTCAGTATCTACATTCACTACTCCCTTAGTGACTCCATTTTGTCTCATAGCTTTAAATTGCAAAATTGCATTTGTTTGTAGTCAAACCAAATATATATATCCCAGACCTCTCTGGAGCACATCAGTTTAGAACACATCCAACTTTCCACTTGACACCATCACTTAGTTGTCCTGTAAACAGCTTATGCACACAACTGAATTCTTGATCTTTCCACACCCTTCCAAAACTTCTTTAATCACAAACTTTCCCATCTCAGTTGATGGCAGCTCCATCAATTCAGTGTTAGGGCCGAAAATCTTGGAGTCATCCTTGACTCCTCTCCTGTCATACCCGACATTCAATATTTCAGGAAACGCTTTTCTCTCTACCTTTAAAATATAACCAGGGGGCTTCCTTGGTGACATGGTGGTAAAGAATCCCCCTACCAATACAGGGGACATGGGTTCAATCCCTGGCCCAGGAGAATTCCACGTTGCTGCAGAGCAACTAAAACCGTGTACCACAACTGCTGAGCATGTGCTCTCAAGCCCACACAATGCAACTACTAAGCCTGTGTGTCACAACTACTGAAACCTGAATGCTCTAGAGCCAGCAGGTCACAGCTACTGAAACCCATGTGCCTAGAGACTTTGCTCCACAACGAGAGAAGCCACTGCAATAAGAAGCTCACACACTGCAACTAGAGAGTAGTTCCTGCTGTCTGCAATTCGAAAAAGTTCGTATGCAGCAACAAAGACCCAAGCACAGCCAAAAATGAATAAATAAAGCAATGTGTACATGTCCAAAAAATGGTTAAAATATAACCAGAATTCAATCACTGTCACCCTCACCATTGCTGACACCCCGTTGCGAGTCACCATTGTCCCTTGACTGGGTGATGACAATAGCCTTGTAATGATTCTCTTTACTTTTATCTTTCCTTCATAAAGTTCATTTTCAATACAGCAGTCAGATTGATCCTTCAAAAATGAAAGTTATGTCACATCACTGTTCCCTACAAAACTCTCCAGTGGCTCCAGTGGCTTTCAGAGTAAAAGTCAAAAGCCATTCAATGGTCAACAAGGCTCTTCATGAGCTAGACCTTCTTTACTCCCATGATGTCATCTGTTTAAACTTGAAAACTCTGGATCTGGTGCTCCTGATCCCTCTTAGCCTACTCTACTTTTTTCTTTTATCTATATAGCACATATCACCTACTACACAATGAATTTCTTACTACCTTTATTGCTTGTTTCTGTCTTCTTCCACTTGATTGTGTGAACCACAGGGGCAAGATTTTTTTTTTGTCTGTCTTGTTTGCTGCTGTAACCCAAGAGTCTAGAACTGTGCTTGACACAGAGTAAGCACTTCAGTTCAGTTCAGTTCAATTCAGTTCAGTCGCTCATTGTGTCTGACTCTTTGTGACCCCATGGACTGCAGCACACCAGGCTTCCCTGTCCATCACCAACTCCCGGAGCCTGCTCAAACTAAAAAAATAATAAATAAATAAATTTTTAAAAAGTTAAAAATAAATAATTAAACAGTTGACTGTGGAATAAAAAAAAAAACACTCATGTCCATCGAGTTGTTACTTAATGAATATTTTTGAAATGGATGAACATCTCCATGTCTTACCTCCTAATTTCCTTCAGGTTTCTGCCTAAATGTCACCTTATAAGAAAGCCCTTCACTGACCACTATGTATAAAAATAGCAACTCTACTATGTCAGGCATTTCTTAGTTCTTTTAAATGCTTTATTATTTTATTCTACTTAGCATCACCTGGCATATTATTTTTTTTATTGCCTGTCTCCCTCTCCATTAAAACATAAGGTCTATGAGGTCAGGGGCTTTGCTTTGTTCACTGCTGTTCCTACTTAATAGTAGGCACTCAGTAAACATCTAATGAAAGATTGAACAGACACAACAGATAAATGAGGGGATTTTGTTAATATTAATTAAGGAGTAATTCCCTCCTTTGACAAAGGAGGGAAGAATATACAATAGGAAAAAGATAGTCTCTTCAGCGAATGGTATTGGGGAAGCTGGACAGTTGCATGTAAATCAATGAAGTTAGAACACACCCTCACACCATACACAACAATAAACTCAAAATGGCTTAAAAACTTACTATAAGACATGACACCATAAAACTCCTAGAAGAGAATATAGGCAAGAATATTCTTTGACATAAATCATAGCAATTTTTTCTTAGGTCAGTCTCCCAAGGCAATAGAAATAAAAGCAAAAATAAACAAATGGGACATAATGAAAAACATAAGCTTTTGCACAGCAAAGGAAACCATAAACAAAACAAAAAGATAATCTATAATCTATGTAATGGGAGAAAATATCTGCAAATGATGTAACCAATAAGGACTTAGTTTGCAAAATATACAAAGAGCTCATACAACTCAATATAAAACAAAACAAAACAACCCAATCAAAATATTGGCAAAAGACCTAAACAGGTGTTTCTCCAAAGAAGACATACAGATGGTCAAAAGCACATGAAAAGATGCTCAATATCACTCATTATCAGAGAAATGCAAATCCAAACTACAGTGAGGTATCATCTCACTCCCATCAGAATGTGTGCATGCATTCTAAGTTGCTTCAGTGATGTCTGACCCTTTGTGACCCAATGGACTGCAGCCTGCCAGGCTCTTCTGTCCATGGGATTCTCCAGATAAGAATACTGGAGTGGGTTGCCATGCCCTCCTCCAGGGGATCTTCTCTTGCATTGGCAGGTGGTTCTTTACCCTGAGTGCCACCTGGGGGCCCTCCCTTCAGAATGCTCATCATCAAAAAAGTCTACAAATAATGAATGCTGGAGAAGGTGTGAAGCAAAGGGAGCCCTCCCACACTGCTGGTGGGAATATTAACTGGGGTAGCCACTATGGAGGTTTCTTTAAAAACTAAAACTAGTACTACCACATGATCCAGCAATCCCACTCCTGGGCATATATGCAGATGAGACTATAATTAGAAAAGATACATGCACCCCTATGTTCATAGCAGCACTATTTACAATAGCCAAGACATGGAAGCAACCTAAATGTCCATTGATAGATAAATGGACAAAGAAGACATGGTACATATATGTAATAGAATATGCCTCAGCCATAAAAAAGAATGAAAAAATGCCATTTGCAGCAACACATGGAGGCAGAGATTGCCATACTGAGTGAAGTAAGTCAGACAGAGAAGAAAAAATATATGATACCACTTCTGCTTGAAATCTAATTTTTTAAAAGTGATATAAATGAACTTA
>SJYQ01012618.1:0-79040 GCA_006410935.1 Redunca redunca | reverse complement strand
CTTCTTCTGCATTCATAACAGTATTTCCACAAAGTACCAATAAAGACTTACTGTTAATGAGAAAAATAAAGCAGGAAAAATTAATCCAAATTATTATGTCAAAGTCTTCTGAGTTTTACCCATAGATTTATTTTCAGAGTTTTTGACAGATGTGAGGCAATTATTTTATTTTGTTTTCTTTACATCTGTGAACTCATGTTCACATGAGTTTGTGATGTGAACTCAAAAAGAAATGTGTTTTCTTTACATTTGTGAACATCATGTTCACAAATTAAAAGGCTTATTCTTGTGACTTGTGCGAGTATCCAGGTTTCCACTTTTACCTAATGATGACATTCTCTTTTTTTTTTTATTGTCATAAGTCCTGAATTTTACATTGATAAGGTAATACTATTGTATTTCATTTATTTTAATCATCCACATAGTAGTTCAAACAAATAGTAGATATTCATGAAAAGTTATTTTTTTAAATAAAAATTTATTATTATGTGACAGGAAATACAGAGAGAGAAAACATGTCAGAGCATACCATGGGAATGTATTCAGCAAAATCCAGAACGTGGGAAACTTTAAAGACAGATGGCTCAGTTTCCTTACAAAGAAACTATAAGAGACAAAGTGTAACCACAAATCAAGAGACTTAAGACTAAATGAAATGCCAAAATTAAAAAAAAAAGTAAACAGAAAAGCGACACTCAAAATTCATATCAACTGAATGCAATGTGTGGCCCTTGTCTTGATACAGACCTGAGAAAGTGTGTAATACTATATTTGTTAATACTAAGGCACTTTAACTTTGATTGGATATTTGATGATGAAGGAATAATAGTTATTAAGTGTGAAACTAATTTTAAAGTTGTGTTTTAAAGCAAAAACCTTTGTCTTCTAGGTATATAAACTGAAATATTTACAGATGACACAGTATTACTGAGGTGTGTTTCAAGACAGTTGCTGGAGGGGGTGGGTATGATAGCCATACGGTCATCTAGACGAAAAATTGCCTATAAACTGATGGCTGTTGTAGCTGAGTGACAGATACTCTGATTTTGTGTACACATGAAATGTTATATATAATAAAGAAATGTAAACAGTTATTCTGGGAATAACAAGTAGTTTGGCATGACAAGAAAACAATGCATGTGGAAAAATGATAAGCAATTAAGACAGAAAGGTAATGGGTTAGATTATCAACTGTTGTAAGTTATGCTAAAATATCTGGAGTTTATGCTAAACTGAAATAGGGAATCAGTAACTGATTACATACAGAGAAGTAACAGGACCAGATTTTTACATTTAGGGTTGCTAAGTGGTTTCAATAAAAATATCAAATATTTCATGAAAACTTTTTTGTTCACAAAAAGGTTATATACGATATAAAAACAAATAATATTTAACCTACTTTACATTAGTCTGTGTTGCTTTTTCAGTGCCGTATTGTTCAAAACTTCGTCTTTTTGTTTCCAAACAAAATTATATCTTAAACACATTAAACCATAAAATTTCATGAAGTTCCTTACTGACAACATTAAATATACTGAATTCATCAGTCCATAAATTACTAATGACACTAAAAGCTGTTCTCAGCATAATGTTGTGATTAAAGCAAAGTGCTTTGGACTCAGCCAGCCCTGGGTCCCGGTTTCATCATCTGTAAAATGAAGATATTAATAGTGTCTATCTTCTAGGGCTATTGTAATGCTAGTAAAGTGCTTAGTGTGGCATCTGGCACACAAATACTCAGAAAGGTCAGATACTATTGTTACTGCTGTAATGTGATATTGTGCCCACCTCACTGCATCACTGTATCAGGCTTTACTGTGATGACAGTATGTCTTATAACCGGTACTGTTACCTTTCATCCCTTGGTTAAAGTAATGTCTGCCATGACTATCATAAATTTCTCCTTTTATAATTATTAAGTATCTTATCAGACTATGCAAATATCTTGCCTCTCATAAATATTTGCCCAGTTATTTTAGCTAACACTGATGACTCCTGCCTTTAACAATTATTATTACTGTGGTTATTTGCCTAATGGAAAATATTTATTTCCATCATTCCTTCCACATTTTCAACTGTAATTCTACAAATGAACGTTGCCTCTTCTCTTTATCTATTCATTCAGTCATTCACTTATTCAATTATTTATACTTGTATAGACTCATGAACTGGTATAGATTTATTTTATTCTATGGGTTATAATCTGATAACATGATTATCTGTCATTCACATTTTTCCAGCTTTGACCATCTAGAGCTCCTTCAAGTTGGTTCCTAAGCTCTGTTTCCCAGCACCATCTTTTGAACACTTCTTGACTTTCTGGCACTGTAAGACATTCCAGGTTACTGGTAAGAATAGTTTAACCAGGTGGTTGAGGTGGAAGCCATATTACAGAAGATTAAGAAGTAAATGGGAAGAAAGTGACAGTGTTAAATACTTTTCTTAAATAAATGAAGGGAAAATGGCAGGCTACAGTGGAACTGCAAACTTGGGGATGTTTACTGTATAAGAGAGAGAAAAAGAAATTAGAGAATTTAGAGTTTTAGCACAAGTACAAAATTTAAAGCCCTTTCCACAAAACAACTCAAAATTATCATACCACTAATAAAAATTTAAAATATTAGGGCTTCCCTGGTGGCTCAGTGGTTAAGAATCTGCCTGCCAGTGCAGGAGTTACGGTTTTGATCCTTGTCCGGGGGAAGATCCCACATGCCTTGAAGGAACTAAGCCTACTAAGCCCATGTGCCGCAACTACTGAAGCCAGTGCTCCACAAGAGAAGCACCACGGTGAGAAGCCCATGCACTGCAACTAGACAGTGAACCCCTGCTTGCTGCAACTAGAGAAAGCCCATGCAGCAACAAAGACCCAGCACAGCCAAAAATAAAGAAAATTATAAAAAAGAAGAAAATGAAAAAGAAACTCTATCAAAAAAATTAAAATATTGTATGTAAATATCACTTGGGTAAATAATACAAACTTCCCGCAGCATCTCTTCTAAAATGCTTCTTGTTCAGTCATATCTGACTCTTTGCAACCCCATGGACTGTAGCACACCAGGCTTCCCTGTCCTTCACCACGTCCCGGAGCTTGCTCAAACTCATGTCCATTGAGTCTGGGATGCCATCCAACCATCTTGTCCTCTGTCATCCCCTTCTCTTCCTGCCTTCAATCTTTCCCAGCATGAGTCTTTTCTAATGAGTCAGCTCTTCGCATCAGGTGGCCAAAGTATTGCAGCTTCAGCTTCAGCATCAGTCTTTACAATGAAGGTTCAGGACTGATTTCCTTTGGGACTGACTGGTTTGATCTCCTTCAAGTTTAGGGACTCAAGAGTCTTCTCCAACACCACAGTTCAAAAGCATCAATTCTTCAGTGCTCTGCTTTCTTTATGGTCCAACTCTCACATCCATACATGACCACTGGAAAAACTATAGCTTTGACTAGACAGACCTTTCTTGGCAAAGTAATGTCTCTGCTTTTTAATATGCTGTCTAGGTTGGTCATAGCTTTTCTTCCAAGAAGCAAGAGTCTTTTAATTTCATAGCTGCAGTCACCATCTGCAATTATTTTGGACCCCAAGAAAATAAAGTCTGTCACTGTTTCCACTGTTTCCCCATCTATTTACCATAAGATTTCTTGAATATGTTAATTCAAAAATAATTTTCCTTCCCAAAAGTTTTCACTATTTCTTATTTGACTTCATAATATTCCTATTAATAAAATTATTAAAATTAATCAAATATTAATTATTCCTAACTGCAGATGAAAGAGTTCAGGCACAGATAGGATAAATATCTATCACACTGAAATAATAGCAAAGTTCAACTCTTTTGCTAAGTTACTGTCATAGATGACTACTGATCCAAAGTCCATAAAGCATTACATTTAAGACAATGAATGAGGAATCAGTAGCCTTTCCAAAGCAGTAAATCCATTTGCTATTTTCTATTTCTTCCAGATAAAAAGAGAGACTGAAGTGTGGTAGAGGCAGTCTGACAAAACCCATGGGTGAAATACACTCTTACAGCCTTGAGAACCTGATACAGTAGAAGGGAAACAGCATAAGCAAATTAACCAGCACACAGTTGCATAATTTGGTGGACAACACTAATCATCACATTCTAAATTCTTTGGACAATATTTTCAAAGGTATTAATAAAATAAATACAAAGGATAAAACAACAACCTTCAAATCCTTAAAGAGGAGACTGAGAACTGGTTATGTTCAAAGACACTGGTTTTTGTATACAATGCATTATGAAAAATCAATTTTACTTTCAGAATTCTGAGATATTTAAAAAACTACTTGAACACTCAAGTAATTACTAACATAAATAAAAATGATGGTAAGGGGAGGCTAATTTAAATCCATTTGCAATAAGCAAAAATTTTTAAATAAGGTATTTGAATTTGATTTATAGCTTTAGGCAAGAGAAAATCAAATACTGAAGAGTAGCTATATATAAAAAGTCAAAAGCATTTCAGAAATCACAAAATATACTTAATTTCATCATATTAAAATTTCATCTTGCAGAATGCAAAGGAAGTCATGAGAGAAACTGCATTTCTGGATGTAACTCTAACCACAAGAGAAGTTATTTCTGGAAGTAGAAGTGATGGGAATTATATGAAAAACTAAACATGACCTTTTCCACAACACGCTTAGGCATACTAGCTTTGTGTCATAAATGTAGGCCTTTTGATGTTAAAGAAAAAAAAGATCATCATATGGCCTGAAACTTACAAAAGCACAAGACAGATCAATAAAGTCAGGAAATATAGTTCAGCAGGTCAGGACTCAAAAATCAAATTCCAACAATTCAATAAGAAATGATTCTAACAAGGACAGATGTAGTGTATCTAAAAATATTGGTTGCAAACTTACCAGATTTCAAAACACAGAGTACAAACGACAGAATTAAGAAGAATATGAGAGCCACTGACCTGTAGGAACAGTGCTGGGAAGTTCACAATGACTTAAGGTTTTATAAATGATAAAACGCGATTAAAAACACTCCACTGACTGCTTTAAACAAGAAGGTTAGGATCTTGAGGACACAGTGTGGGAGGGTGGGATGGCTAGGAAAGGAAAATCAGGGAAGGAAGAGGGGACAGATGCAAGAGAACATAATTCATCAAGTATTAACTACACTCATGTCCATTCTAAGTTTCAAAGTGAGTAATATTTAGATTCATGAAGGGTTTAACGCCAATGCTAGGTCTGAACCTGGCAGAAATCATGCTACATTTCTTTTAAGAAAAGGAAGAAGCAAACCTATACATGTCAACTGAGATCTTCCAAAATCTGTCTAACAGAATCTACCTCCTCAGCTTGTACATAGCCCCTCCAAATGAATGAATACTTTCAGCTTAAATCTGTGATCTGGTCTATCTTCTGGGTTCCTCTAGCCTTTCAATTCAGCTTAAGATCTCTTCAGCAAACCTACCATTAGTTCTTAATTAGCCTCCCTCTTAGATGATACTCAAAAATGCTGATGAAAAAAAATCTTAAAAGGCCAAATCTATAAATGGGTATTCTTGTGAGCACGCACATGCACACACGCACACACAAACACTACTACCTACTTAGAATAAAAAGGCAGGGAGAGAAAAAGTATGTGCAACAGTTCATGTGAAAAATACCAGGAAATTTTAGCTCACTGTAAACTAAATGATATGGTATAATGAGCTTGCCAAAAAAGTAAATGCAATCTTAGACTGCACAAACAGGAAAGAAGTATAATGAACAAGGGAGGTGATAATTATAGTATACTCTAGTCTCACCAAAAGAAATGTATTCTGTTTGGGGTTTAAGAGGAACACAGGCTAGATCACTCATTTAAGACATATTATTTGAGTCCATACAACCTACCCGACATGCTGTTTAAATACCGGGAATAAAACAGTAAGCAAGATAAAGCCCGTGATCTAATGGAGCTAACATTTTAGAGAAGGAGATAAGCAAATAGGGGGAAAAAAAAATCAGGTAACGGTAATGGCTATGCCAAGAGTGAAAACAGGATGATGGGATTAAAAGTGATGGGGTGACTATTTTAAAATGGACTCAAGGAAAGTCTAACTGAGGAGACCACTTATACTGAAATCTGAATGAAAAGAAAGAATTAGCAATGCAAAGATCTGAGGAAAGATGAATCAAATTATTTTAAGCAGCTTTGAAAAATTAGCAACAAAGCATAAAACCCAACATTCTGATTTTTATATTTTAAAAATCCTAGTTTCCCTATTGGATAACATTTTGCACCAACTATACTATCCTTTCCAGTCTGTACTTCTGGAGACCACTCCATGCAAGAGAACCTCAATTCTTCTTCAGATCTTATCTGTTCAGGTCCTACAGTTTTAAGCTGGTTCCTTCTAATAATTAGCCATCACTGTTCTCAATGGTCTGATTTTCAGATTCAGGATTTTTAACTATGAACTAAAATCTCATTACAAGCCATCAGTTCAGGGGATAGCCATTAACATTCTTTATAAATGTAGTGGACTAGTGTTTTCAGAAACACTGGTTATAGCTTAACACACACACACGCCCCTACATATATACATTCATAAACATTAAAAAACACACTTGAGCTGGGTCACAGTAAAAAATTTTGAAATACACATTTCTAAGAGGTTAATGAATGTTTCAATTTTATTTCATAGGGGTTCAATGCAGATTCTTCACTTAGGGTTGGAGGGCTTTGAGTCACCTGGTATTAGTCTACCTGGAGGACGGGATCAACCATATTGGGCAATTAGTTAATCAATCAAAGAGATAAACAGTTATAGCTATTTAATGGATATAATAAAAATAAAAACTCTGACCCTGAAGCTCAGGTGAGCATCGCTGATTAACAATATCCAAGGCATATTGCCACACATCAAAGGTGGGACCGCCAAAAGGAGCGATTTGTTTGAAACCCTCTGAAGCTGCCTATGCATCCCTTCTTTTGACAAGTTTTAACCCACGGCCACAGTCCATGTGGTCACAAAGAGTCAGACAAGACCGACACACACATACACCAACACATCCTATAACCTCCCCTGTAATAAACTGTAACCATAAGTATAACAGTTCTTCAGCAAGTTCTGCCAGACTATTATTTAAACTAAGGGTGGTTCTGGGAACCTCCAGAATGTGTGGATGGTGTCAGAAGTAAAGGCAGGGCTTCCTTGGTGGCTCAGTGGTCAAGAATCCGCCTGCCAATGCAGGAGACTCAGGTTTGGTCCCTGATCTGGGAATATCCCACATGCTGCAGAGCACCTAAGCCCATGCACCACAACTACTGAGCCTGTGCCCTAGAGCCCAGGAGCCGTGAGTACTGAGCTCACATGCCCCAGAGACTGAAGAGTGAGCATCCCAGAGCCCGTGCGCCTCCTCAAGCCACCGCTCTGAGGAAGGCCCTGCAGTACAACTGCAGAGGAGGCCCTGCTCTCCACAACCAGGGAAAAGCAGCAATGACGGCACAACAGGAACAACCTGGCAAGACCAAAAATTAAAAAGAGATAAAACTATTTTTTAATTAGAAGAAAAAATGAAGGCAGTCTCGGGACTATGTTAGCTTTGCAGTTTATTTAACTCATGAGTAATACTCTGAAAACAAAAGTTTGATGAGAAAACTGAAGAGATCTTGATCTGACAACTATCTTCAAATGTTAACCTACTGCAAAGATTTTCAAATTTTTCTAAGATGTATAAAACTAACAATGATTCCATTCTATTAAAGGCCTATCTATATGAAACCTGGACTGAGAAAACTGTTTCCTTAAATATTCCTATGCAAATCTTAAAATTAAAAAATTTGTACATAAGAAAATATCAATATGCCAAGAAACTCAGTAAAGAATACAGTAGATTTAGCTGTTTTTACAATTACATATAAATCTGCAATTATCTCAAGATAAAAATGTTTAATTAAAGACGACAGCTTAGGCTCTCCTAAGAGCTCAGAGACAGTCTCCCTCTGGCCTTGAATAAACAAGCTGCTATGAGTCCTACAGCTGCAAGGAAATGAATTCTGCCATCCCGTGAGCCTAGAAGAGGGTGTGAGTCTTCTATGAGATCACAGCCCCAGTGGACTCACTGGATGCAGTCTTATGAGACCCTAAGCAGAGATACCAGCTAAGCTGTGCCTGGACATCTGACCCAAGGAAACTATGAGATAATAAATGGATGCTGTTTTAAATTACTAAATATGTGGTTGATCTGGCACTAAATTCACATACCCTACAACTGAACAATTTTACTCCTGGGTACACACTCCACATAAATACATAGAAAGTTCAATAACAAGCAAAACTAATCTATGAACGTGTAAGTCAAAATAGTGATTACCTTTAGGATGAGGGCAAGCAAGACTAGTAGGAGGACTGAGGAGATTATTAGGATTGTGATAAAGTTCAATTTACTGATCTGGATTGGTGAAGTAGATGATGATGAGTCTCTGAAAATTTATCAAACTATTTACTTATAATTTGTGTACTTTTCTGTATGTTACACAACAACAAATTAAAAGGCTACCACTCTGAAAGTGCTTACTATTTAATCTTACTATCATTAATCTAAGTAAATAATGATTTATTACACCCAGATATTTAAGAAAAAAAAACCATCTGTTCTAATCCATTGATGTCTTGACACTAAAATTATTTTTCTTTACTGTGTTAGCATGGTATTTAGTGTTTTTCATCCAAATAAATAGTAAAAAATAAAAAGGAAATATTATATATCTCCTCCAATACCAGGAGAAATCTGTAAGACACTGAAAGACATCTGAGAGTTTACTTCAACCAGTGTAATTAGTGATGGGGGAAGGAAAAGAAATTTTTTAAAACCTACAATCAAAATGTGAAGGTTTTAAACAGAAATAGCACCCCACTCCAGTATTCTGGCCTGGAAAATCCCATGGACAGAGGAGCCTGGTTGGCTGCAGTCCATGGGGTCGCTGAGTTGGACACGACTGAGCGACTTCACTTTCACTTTTCAGTTTCATGCATTGGAGAAGGGAATGGCAACCCACTCCACTGTTCTTGCCTGGAGAATCCCAGGGATAGGGGAGCCTGGTGGGCTGCCGTCTATGGGTCACACGGAGTTGGACATGACTGAAGCGACTTAGCAGCAGCAGGAGAATATTTTAAGTCTATAGTCATTTTAGATTGTTAGCATTTCTGAATAACATGATCATCTTCTCTTTTTCCAGTTATTATCTCCAATTTCCAAATACTGAAATACTTTTTTTTAAGTTATATCAATAACTTTGAATTTACTGTTCTAGTTGTTTGGAGTGCCCTTTCCCTAAAAGGTAGCCAAGCAAACATCTTATTCAAAATTCTGTATAGATATCAATTCTTTTTACAACATGTAATTTTACTGCCATGTTTGCCAAAGCATATTGTAGTTATTTAGAAGTCAAGGTCATATTCGATTTATACCTCTAAAACCTAGCCAGTGTTTGGTACAGTTGCATCATCTATGCAATGAGGATAATCACAGTATCTATAGCTATGACAAACCTATACAGTATATTAAAAAGCAAAAACATCACTTTGCCGACAAAGGTCCATATATAGTCAAAACTATCATGTACCAATGTGAGAGGTGGACCATAAAGAAGGCTGAGAGCCAAAGAATCAACGCTTTCAAACTGTGGTGTTGGAGAAGACTCTTGAGAGTCCTGTGAACTACAAGGAGATCTAACCAGTCAATCCTAAAGGAAAACAAGCTGAATATTCATTGGAAGGACTAATGCCAAAGCTGAAGCTCCAATACTGTGGCCATCTGATACAAAGAGTTGACTCACTGGAAAAGACCCTGGTGGAAAAGACTGACAGCAGGAGGAGAAGGGGATGACAGAGAATGAGATGGTTGGATGGCATCACCGATTCAGTGGATATGAGCTTGAGCAAACTCCAGGAGACAGTGAAGGACAGGGAAGCCTGGCGTGCTGCAACCATGAAGTCACAGAGAATCAGACACAACTGAGCAACTGAACAACACAATGCCCATGTATGCAATCCAGAAAGATTTTACAGATGAGCCTGTTTGCAGGGCAGGAATAGAGACACAGATGTAGAGAACAGACATGTGGAAATGGGGGGAAAGGGTGGGCGAGTCAAACACTGGGACAGGAGGATTGACATATAAACACTACTGCGTGTAAAACAGATCGCTGGTGGGAACCTGCTGTACAGCACAGAGAGCTCAGCTCGGTGCTCTGTGGTGACCTGGATGGATAGGATGGGGCGGTGGGAAGCTGGTTCAAGAGAGAGTGGATATACATATACCTATACCTGCTCTACCTGATAATAAAGCAATTATACTGCAATTTTTTAAAAAATAAGAAAAAAACATTCATTTCTATTTTTTCATCTTTCCAACCTTAAGAGAGATTTCAAATAAATAAGGCAAATATGAATATATATTTAATCTCATTTCATGAAGATTAGCTTATATTCTCTATGTTAAAAATAGTGTGTAGTTAACCATTAACAATAAAAAGAAAATAGTGACTCTTGAGTTAGGCAGTCTTGGGTTTAAAACTTCTTTCTGTTACATTATCAGCCATGTAACTTTGGGCAAGTTTGTTAACCTTTCCAAACTATAGTGCCCTCATCCATAAAATGTGTAAATACTGGTACCAGCTAAAGATTGTGTTCAGTATTAAAACAAGTTAATTCATGCAGTGTATAGTGTGATAATTGGCTATAATATCTTTTGAGTGCCTATTTCTTAAGCTCTTTACAAATATTATCCTATTTAATCTTACATGTATCAGTCACTAAAAGAGATAGCTACAGAACCATATAGTATATAGTGTATATAGTGATTTGTGATTCATTTTGTTTTTTTTTAAGGAAAAGGAAACATTTTATTTTAATGAATGAGTGATACAGTAGTGAGAGATTTGGGAAGTTATGGTGTCATGTACGAGGCTTTGAGTGCCAGGCTAAGTGAAGACGTTGGGCAGGAAAAATTATGATAAAAGCTATACCAGATTAACCTAGCATAAAAGTGGAACGAAGCAAAGGCAGTAATTTAGAGGAGGTACATCTAAGTTATCAGCCCTCACTGCCCATCTGTAAAGAGGTCTACATTCAAATGAAAAATCTTAAACTAGATTTAAGAAGGTATGTATTCGGGGAGTATCTTCTACAAAGTGATACAAGAAGGCTTGGGATACCATAAAATGAAAGAAGTAGAAAATATAGAGTGAGAAGTTAAGAGAGCTTTAGACAGAATCTTGGAGAATCTGGATCAGTGTGCAGGAGAAAAAAGAAGAACCAAGAAACTGGAGAAAGAATAATCAGCCTAAGACTTTGTGGTGAAACAGATCCATAGAATCCATATGGATTCCTGAATTCAGATCCCTGAATCCATAGAAACAGATCCCAGAAAAAGTGATGAGTCTCAGAAATGCAGATGACACCACCCTTATGGCAGAAAGTGAAGAGGAACTAAAAAGCCTCTTGATAAAAGTGAACGAGGAGAGTGAAAAAGTTGGCTTAA
Organism: Redunca redunca; assembly: GCA_006410935.1. NCBI lineage: Eukaryota > Metazoa > Chordata > Mammalia > Artiodactyla > Bovidae > Redunca > Redunca redunca. The sequence goes on along the minus strand of SJYQ01012618.1, from coordinate 67,533 downwards.
AGCTCAACATTCAGAAAATGAAGATCATGGCATCTGGTCCCATCACTTCATGGGAAATAGATGGGGAAACAGTGTCAGACTTTATTTTTGGGGGCTCCAAAATCACTGCAGATGGTGACTGCAGCCATGAAATTAAAAGACGCTTACTCCTTGGAAGGAAAGTTATGACCAACCCAGACAGCATATTCAAAAGCTGAGACACTACTTTGTCAACAAAGGTCCATCTACTCAAGGCTATGGTTTTTCCAGTGGTCATGTATAGATGAGAGAGTTGGACTGTGAAGAAAGCTGAGCACCAAAGAATTGATGCTTTTGAACTGTGATGTTGGAGAAGACTCTTGAGAGTGCCTTGGACTGCAAGGAGATCTAACCAGTCCATCCTAAAGGAGATCAGTCCTGGGTATTCATTGGAAGGACTGATGATGAAGCTGAAACTCCAGTACTCTGGCTACCTCATGTGAATAGTTGACTCACTGGAAAAGACCCTGATGCTGGGAGGGATTGGGGGCAGGAGGAGAAGGGGATGACAGAGGATGAGATGGCTGGATGGCATCACTGACTCGATGGACGTGAGTCTGAGTGAACTCCGGGAGTTGGTGATGGACAGGGAGGCCTGGCATGCTGCGATTCATGGGGTCAGAAAGAGTCAGACACGACTGAGCGACTGAATTGAACTGAACTGAACAGGGTCAAAAACTGAGTAGCTATGAGAAGTAATTGGTAAAACCCTTACTCTACATTGCAAGAAGTCGAGATGGTTTATTCTCACCAGAAGTACTGTCGTCTATATTTTTGCCTTACTATATCACTAAAATAGTTTTCAAATATTTATAATCTCTCATTCTTCTCTTCCCTTAAAAGAAATCTAAGAGATTGCAGTAACTCTCTTGTTTTCCTCAAATTATGTAAATCCCTTTCATTTATCCCAATTTTAGCCAACGTTTTCCCTGAAGGAAAAAGTAAATTTAAAAGGGACGTTAAAACAAAGGGGAAAGTAATTAACTTTTTAAACTTCAGAGAGAATTCATAGCTACTTACAGACGACTGTTCCTCAAAGAACATCCTGGCAACAAGAAAATATATAAAATTTGTATGTCAGGATAATTTAAATTGGTATGCCAGGATTAGTTAAAAATTTTTTTTAATGACAAAGCAATGAAGACTTGGATATATTTTTAATTCTAAAGTCATGACCAAAACTAAACAGTTCAAACATTTCAGTGGTATATTTTAAGTAAAAATGATTTTAAAAATTCAGTAGTAAACTCCAAAGTCCACAAGAATTGGTGTCAATTAAGAAAAAAATTTAGCAGTGTATCCTAACAGTTGGAGAAACTTGAATATGAGTAAGATTTTAAATGAAATGTGAAATTACTATTGACTATCTTCAGTGGCCAACCTAGACAGCATATTATAAAGCAGAGACATCACTTTGCCAACAAAGGTCCATCTAGTCAAAGCTATGGTTTTTCCAGTAGTCATAATATGGATGTGAGAGTTGGACTGTAAAGAAAGCTGAGTGCCAAAAAATTGATGCTTTTGAACTGTGGTGTTGGAGAAGACTCTTGAGAGTCTGTTGGACTTCAAGGAGATCCAACCAGTCCATCCTAAAGGAAATCAGCTGTGAATATTCATTGGAAGGACTGATGATGAAGCTGAAACTCCGATACTTTGGCCACCTGATGCAAAGATCTTACTCATTGGAAAAGACCCCGATGCTGGGAAAGATTAAAGGCAGAAGGAGAAGGGGACGACAGGGGATGAGATGGTTGAATGGCATCACCGACTCGATGCACATGGGTTTGAATATGCTCCAGGAGTTAGTGATGGAAGGGAAGCCTGGCGTGCTGCAGTCCATAGGGTTGCGAAGAGTTGGACACGACTGAGTGACTGAACTAACTGATCCTTGGTGTGATGATGGTTGTATTTAAAAACCTATCTCTCATTCTTTAGGAGATTTTAACATGAAGTATTGAGAGGTAAAGTCTTGTGAGGACTGGAATTTACTTTCAAATCATACCACCCCAAACAATAAAATCTATGTACTTATCTATAAATAGAGAAAAAAAGGCAAAATGTTAACACCTACTGAAATGAAAGAACATTTATTTACTATTTTTTTTAATTTACTTCATTTTATTTGTTTTTGGATACTGAATATTTTTCATTAGAAAATAACTTGTCCTAATCTACTACCATACTAACAATTCATTGACCGGAACACACATATGTATTAATAGAACAATTTCACTTTAATCCCAAGAATACCGACAGCTTTGTTTTTAAGAAAATTTTAAAACTATACAGTCTACAAACTCTTAATTCACAAATCAACTATACTTGAATTGACAGATATAAAGCCCAAGATATGGCTAATGATAAAGATTTCCATAAAGAGAAAATCTTTCTCTTGGTCTTAGACAAGCTAGCTACCTACATCCCTCACTAACTTACCAGCTCTCACTAACAAACTTCACACGTTTGTGTCACTGCTTGTAAAGAAAACACCTTTCTTTACATCAGGCAAGAGGAGTCCCTCTTCCTTGAGCACACAGTTTAGAGGGTTTGATTCCTGGGTCACACCTCTCCTCAAGGCCAAAACAATGTACTACTTTCTTCCCTCTTCTAGAACATGCTCCAGGTATATAGGAATTCCCTACCTAAAATGGTTTCACACTGATTTGCAGAGCTCACCTGGGTCTATTCCCTAGGTTTGTTCTCTCAAGGAAGTCCTTGTTTGGCAAGGAACACTTTTATGGCAAGGGTAGAGAGATGGGAAGAGCGAAGGGGAGCACGGATATGCAGGCTGAAAAGTCCACATTGTGTTCGTGAGGCTACAAGATAGCGACAGGAGTGGAAAGAGAAGTAGAATGATCCATTTCTGCCATATTCTGGGTGTGGAACTCCACAAGACCCAAGGATTCTATTTTCAAGCAAATGCTTCTATTTCTCAAAGAAGAACACGACATATTTAACAATTTACTGACTTCACAACTTTAAATATTTTGACATACAATTTAAGAACTTACATTTGTACTCCTTCCCTGGGACTCACAAATTTTAGGGGCAAGCCAGCATAAAAATGAGTTAAGAAATAGTTACATAAGAAAGTAGAGGAGTGTAAAAAAATGTTATGTAAGAAAAAGAACAATAAAAGGAAATAGAATCAGATTTTAGATTATGCCACTAAAAAGTTATACAGACTGTATATTTGGGCTTCAGTTTCTATAACTATAAAATTTTAAAAAGTTGATTAATAATTAAAGGTCTTTCTAGGTATAATATTTTTTGAAAATCCTTGAAGCAAGGAATCATTATCAAATAAGCTGACTTTACAATTTACAGGGCACTTTCAAACTTACTGTCACATTTATTAATCAAAAATGTTAGAAAAAATATATAGCCACGTACTACAGATGCGAAAGCTTGCCTAAGACAACTATGACAGTAGACAACAGTGCTAGGCCTCCAGCCCAGGCCTCGTCACTACAAAGTCAGTGCTACCCCTACTCTATCAGAGAGACTGACATGCAAAACCAGCCTGCAAAATATTTATACTCCGACAATGGGACTGAGAAATGCATGACAGAGACCAAGAACAGAAAAACTAACTTATCTTCTTCATAAATAGTTCATTTGTCTAGTGACAAAAATTCATGAATTAAACTTTCTAGGAATTATGGCTCAATTCAGTAAGAGATATAACCACATGAGTAATATTAAGAAAGTGCTGAAAGAGTAAGTTACAAAGAAAGAGAGTCAAGCCAAAAAAAAAAAAAAGAAAGTAAAAAACAGCAGTTTTACAAGATAAAATACAACACTTTGGAAATCAGATTATCTGATTTAAAAAAAAAAGTACTATTCCCTGCAGTAGTATAATATCTAAGATGCTTATGAATTTAACCTGGAATTATATAAGATTATTTTATAATAAGTATTATGTAAGTAATTATTAAAACAACTATGCAAACTACTGAATTATGTATTACAAAATCATGAATTATTTACCTTTTCTCTCTCTTTTTTTGGGGGGATGCTGAGTGAGACTTGTTCCCCAACCAGGGATGGAAGTCAGGCTCTTAGCAGGGACAGCACAGAACCCTAACCAACAGACTTCCAGGGGATTCCCTCTTTATCTTTTCTCTCTATCTAGTTTTCTCAAACCCGTGTTTGTCTTTGCTCTGTGACTTATAAACTGTGATACCTTGAGTTTTAGGTTTTTTTAAAATTACAAATTAAGGTACCATAATGAAGAGTAGGATAAACTGTGATGACATATAAAAATGTATCCAACACTATCTGTATGACCCTGAACAAGCTATATAATTATTCGGTACTTCAAGTCAGTATCTGTAAAAAGAGTAGATGATAAGATCTACCTCAGAGTTGTTCTGACAATTAAATGAAAAAAAAAATATGTAAAGACATTATCTTTTAAGTATAACTGCTCAATGTTTATTGGCTACTTGTATTTTTATTATTATTCATAACTGTATAAATTATCAAAGGAAAGTCTGTACATTTACCTTGATATTCTAGGAATCTAATTATAGGCGCACACAATAATTTATCTACAAAGATACTCGTTATACTATACAAGGCAAACTGGCCACATAAATCATACTACTTCTATATTATAAATTATTATACAGTCATTAAATGGTGTTTTAACTCCTCCAATTAAAGCTAAGATGGAGTAATAGGAACTGGATTTATCCTCACACTTAAAACAACCGAAAAACCAAATGCAATATATGAAACTATCATTTCTAGATGGTGGACATCAGGCAACCCACGGTAGCAACCCCTGAGAGAAGGGGAACAATTAAGCAAGGCTGACTATTAGCCTATTTCAAGCTGCAGAACAGGGAGATCAGGAAGTCAGGTGGAATCTCACAGCCTGAGTTGAGGAGACAGAGCTGAAAGTTCAGCTACCTACTAGTTCAGCTAAAGTTCAAAGCGACTAGTTTGCAAAGGAACATTCTGCAGCAGAGAGAGCTTCATAGGGAAAGACTTCTGGAGATCTTCAGAAGGTCTCCTCCCAAGGCTTTAGATTAAGTACTGATCAATACTACCAGTTTGTGAAGTTCCCCAAGGCCCAAAATAAGCCACCTGAAAGGAACTGAGCTCTCACACTAAGGCCAGGGATGGTCCACCTTCCCATCAGCCAGAAACTTTTCTATTTCACAAGGCATTGGAAAGAGAATTCACAATGCTATTACTGTGTCAGTTGTGGGGGAAATTAGTCCTAAAGACTGTCCATCCAAAGCTTGAAAAAAGATCCTATAAAGATAAACCAATTTTCAAGTAGCTTAACTCTATCCCAAAACAAAACTCAAGAATATTTCTAGAAATGCAAAACTTTCCTAGCACTAAATGGTAAAATTCACCATGTCTGGCATCCATTCAAAAATTATCAGGCATGCAAAGTGGCAGGAAAATACAACCTACATTAAGGAGAGAAATCAATCAATAGAAGCAGGCTCAGAGATGGCACAGATAATAGATATAGTAGACAAGGAAAATAACATAGTTAGTATAATTATATTTCAAATGTTCAGTAAATTAGAGGAAAGATTAAGCCTGCTAAGTATAGACATGGAAGACATAAAATGAATGAAAATGAGATTTAAAAAATACATTGGCTGGAATTAACAGATTACACAACAAAAGAAAAGAGTAGTGAATACAAATTAATAAAATCTACCCAAACACAAAACAACAAAAATAAAATTCAAAACTAAAGACAAGGAAAAGCTAAAGAAAACACACACACACACACACACACACACACACACACGAGTGAGCTGTGGTACAACTTCAAGCAGCCTAATATATCTATATTTGAGAACAAAAACAAAAAAAATTTCAAAGAAAAATGTTCATGCTTGACAAAAAACTATAAGAACAGATCTAAAAAGCTCAACAAAACTCATGCACAAGAAACATGAAGAAAATCACACCAAGTATCAGAATCAAACTGCTTAAAAATAATAGAAGAAGATTTATAAAAGTTAGCAGAGAACAAACATATTTTACACAGAGGAACTAAGATAAAAATTACAGAAGTCTTCACATCAGAAACAAGGCAAAAACGAAGACAGCAGAGCAACATATTTAAAGGATAAAAAGAAAAACCACTGTCAACCTATAAGTCTATATCCAGCAAAAATGTCTTTCAAGAACAAAGAGGAAATAGAACTGTTTAGACATCAAAAAATTAAAAGAATTCATGACTATCAGACCTGCACTACAAGAAATGTTAAATGAAGTCTTTCAGGCAGGAAAAAATGGTATCAGATGGAAACTTAGCACCTACATGAAGAAATGAAGAATACTGGAAATGGTATACATTTAATTAAATATAAAATATATTTTTTTCTTATTCATAAAGTTGTATTCAAAGATAACTGACTGCCTAAAGGAACATTAGTAGAAATTTAGTGTGGAGTTTACAACTTACATAGACAACAACAAAAGTACAAAGGCCAGGATGGTGGGAAATGGAAGTACACTATGATATCAGTCATATGTATCCATACTGAAGATGTATATTATAACTGAAGGTAAACTGTGATAAGTCAAAGAGGTATACCATTAATCTTAAGGCAACCACTAAAATAATAAAAAAAGTACTAAACAGTACCTCACCAAAGGCTTACTTTGCATGCCAGATGTCACTCTGTCACCTCTCAGGTCTAAATCTATACTTCATTGTCTGCACTACAATAAAGGAACTTGGACACATTTTTCTCTGCCAGTGGCACAATGTTAAGCTTTGCTAGCAGGGTCATTGGAATACAACTGGAAGATGATGGAGTCTCAAATCCTAGTTCCAGTGTATTGTCTTCAACAGGCTACAGAAGAATGCAGGAGCCAGATGGACAAAAAGTCACCCCATGTTTAACTTCCCATGATACCTTTTTAGGCAGTTTCACAGGAAGTTTTGAGTCATAAAAACGGTAGATGGGCACTGTCTCTGCATCTCCCTCAGTACCTCAAACAGTGGATTCCCAATCGTTGTTGTTCAGTCGCTCAGTCATGTCGGACTCTTTGCAGCCCCATGGACTGCAGCACACTAGGCTTCCCTGTCCTTCACCAAGTCCCGGAGCTTGCTCAAACTCATGTCCATCGAGTCGGTGATGCCATCCAACCATCTCATCCTCTGTTGACCCCTTCTCCTCCTGCCTTCAATCTTTCCCACCACTAGGGTCTTTTCCACTGAGTCATTTCTTAACATCAGGAGGCCGAAGTATTGGAGCTTCAGCATCAGTCCTTCCAATGAATATTCACAACTGATTTCCTTTAGGATTGACTGGTTTGGTCTTCTTGCAGTCCAAGAGACTCTCAAGAGTCTTCTCCAACACAATTCAAAAGCATCAATTCTTCGGAGCTCAGCCTTCTTTACGGTCCAACTCTCACATCTGTACATGATTACTGGAAAAACCATAGCTTTGACTATACATAGGACCTTCGCTGGCAAAGTAATGTCTCTGCTTTTTACTATGCTATCTAGGTTTGTCATAGTTTTTCTTCCAAGGAGAAAGTATCTTTTAATTTCATGCTTGCAGTCACCATCTGCAGTGATTCTGGAGCCCAAGAAAATAAAGTCTGTTATTGTTTTCACTTCCCCAATTATTTGTCATGAAGTGACAGGACCAGATGCCATGATCTTCATTTTTGAATGCCGAGTTTTAAGCCAGATTTTTCACTCTCCTCCATCACCTTTATCAAGAGGCTCTTCAGTTTCTTGTCACTTTCTGCCATTAGGGTGGTGTCATCTGCGTATCTGAGGTTACTGATATTTCTCCTGGCAATCTTGATTCCAGTTTGAACTTCATTCAGCCTGGGATTTCGCATGATGTACTCTGCATAGAATTTAAATAAGCAGGGTGACTGTATACAGCCTTGATGTACTTCTTTCCCAATTTGGAACCAGTTCATTGTTACACATCCAGTTCTAAATGTTGCTTCTTAACCTGCAATGGGTATCTCAGGAGGCAAGTAAGGTGGTCTGGTATTCCCATCTCTTTAAGAATTTTCCAGTTTGTTGTGATCCACACAGCCAAAGGCTTTAGCATAGTCAATGAAGCCGAAGTAGATGTTTTTCTGGAATTCCCTTGCTTTCTGTATGATCCAACAGATAATGGTAATTTGTTCTCTGTTTCCTCTACCTTTTCTAAATCCAGCAGGTACATCTGGAAGTTCTCAATTCAAGTAGTGTTTAAGCCTAGCTTGAAGGATTTGAGCATTACGTTGCTAACATGTGAAATGAGTGCAGTTGTGCAGCAGTTTGAACATTCTTTGGCATTGCCCTTCTTTGGGACTGGAATAAAAACTTTTTCAGTCCTGTGGCAACTGGTAAATTTTCCAAATTTGCTGGTATATTGAGTGCCACACTTAATCTTTTATGTGCCACAGCATAATCTTTTAGGATTTTAAATAGCTCAGCTGCAATTCCATCACCTCCACTAACTTTGTTCATATGACAGGTGTCCAAAATATATTTACCAAATTCATAAACAAATGAATGTCTTATAAACAAAAACATTAGTGCTTAGCATATAGTATGCTCTCAAAAATTTCTATGAACCTTATTAAAAAAACCTCAAACCCCTCTGTTCAACATGAGTTTAACCTAAATCAAATACCAAGTAAGGACCACATCTTGTTTCATACATAACACAGCACCACATGAAATAATAGATGGTGACAAAGTACTTATGAAAGTGAATCAAAAACTTCTGGATCACAAGGTTCTAACACAAAAATCCAACTAAGCGATTACAAATAGTACTCAGATCCATTACATTACATAGTATAAGCAAAGCAAATGAGCTCCTTAAAGAAATGGCTGATTCTAGCTCTGAGGCAAAGCAACTAAATACACCTTCTTACACCAGAAAGTGGAAGTACTTAGAGAATAAAGAGGACACATTAGAAGGGCACAGGGTTGGCTTGCAAAGATTCCCACTGGCAAAATATTCAAAAATAATAATAAGGGTAATAGACTATAACATATTCAGTGTTTTTTCATCTATGGATCCAACTCTTTATAGCCAAATCCCACTTACTAATTAAAAAGGAGTGAAGGTAATTTTAGAAAGAAACAAAGTGTAGTCACTCGGTCGTGTCTGACTCTTTGCGACCCCATGGACATCAGGCTCCTCCGTCCATGGGATTTTCTAGGCAAGAGTTCTGGAGTGGGTTGCCATTTCCTTCTCCAGGGAATCTTCCAGACCTAGGCATTAAGCCCAGGTCTCCCGTATTATAGACAGACGCTTTACTGTCTGAGCCACCAGGGAAGTCCAAAGGTAATTTTACTAGGTGATAAAACTTAGCATCACTAATAATGAGACAAACTCCTAGTATGACCTAATATGACCCAAGAGAACTACATCTATGTGGCACCCTCACCAAGAAATGTTTAATTTGAAGTATGAAGAAACAATTAGATAAATACAGATAGGGTCTAGACTTTTAAAAAATGGTGACATTGGAAAAGAACAACAAAAAGGCATGAAAACCCCTGTATTAGGATAAAGAATATTAACGAGACATAACTAAATGCAATGCCTGATCTTTGATTGGATCCTGTATTTTAAAATAAACATCTTTAAAAATTACTAGGATAATTAAAAGATATCCGAATTTTGGTCATATGATGTTGTTATTGACGGTAAGTTTTATTACATAGTAAAAGTAACTTTTATTTAAAATGAAAACAGAATGAGAAGACAAATGAGTCAAGCAAAAAACTAATGAGTCTATATGAATGGTATAGGGATGTCCACTCTAGTATCCTTTCAACTCCTAAGTTAGGAAAAGTAAATATTACTCTAAATATAAACAGTTTAAAAAATTCATAATATTCATATTTCTAATATTGCTTAAGTTGACTGAAAGTCATCTTTATTCTTGTAATATAACAAAAATACAGATTTGCAAGGGTAGCCTTAGAGGTCTCTGTAATTGTAATGTCAGTACCCAGCACAGTACCTGATATATAAACAGCAGGTGCTCAATGAATATATTTGTTGTTTATGCTCTTATGAGTTGATGTGGTAGAAAACAAAATGAATTTAAAGATTTTAGGTGGGAGGGGGGTTCAGGATTGGGAACACGTGTACACCCATGGCGGATTCATGTTGAAGTATGGCAAAACCAATACAATATTGTAAAGTAAAAAAAATAAATAAATAAATAAAGATTTTAGATAGATTACTTTCCCTCTTGATACCCCAAGTACTTAATACGTAAACTCTGAGAAATAATACCAACTTATATATACCTCAGGTTATTAGTAAAAAATTCAAACAATGAGTGTAAACCACTTAAAATATTATGCAAATGTTTTATTATTTCTATTTCAAATCATTTACCACATTAATTTTTTAAAATTACTTCTGAAAGTCTTAGTTTCATTTGACATATTTAGAGGGAAAAAATCCTAGGAAATTTATCTACAATGTAATCTTTTAAATATAATGTATCTCTTAGTAACTAGTTATGTCTCTTTTGACAAAAAAGTAGTGCTAAAAGTTGAATCACATAGTTTTTAAAAAAAAAAGTTTTGTAACATAATAGTTTGTAATAAAATTAAACAGATTAGAAGCTCAAAAGAAAAGGGCCTGCTTTCTTGACTCTGCCATTTACAAGAGCAGTTGGATATTATATATACATACATTATAATACGGATATAAATGCATACAGAGGATCAAGTAGGTACAAAATGACAAAATGTCACATAACAAAGAGCTACTTTTAGAAACTTAGAGGAATACCTTCTTTAAATTGGATGGATCAAGGAAATGAATTGTTTATAATCACTCATTCAAAGTCACTTAGTTGCAGAGCTGAGGAGTGCTAGAAACCTCTGTCAACTGAATCACAACTGAAAAGAGAACACCTCTGAAATTACAATACAGATCAATGGGAAAGTATGACTTAATTTTTCAGTTTGAGTTGTTCAAAGGCAAAGGACCATATCTGGTTCATTTTTGCAACCACAGTGCCCAGCACAATCTCTTATACCTGGCAGATATCTAATAAATACTGAACAAACAGAAGCAGCAAATTTGCAACATTTCCAAAACACAGATGTTACACAAAATTCAGTCATTCACACATACACAGTTTATATCTACATTTGACAGATACAATAAGTGTCCATTTTTTAACACCAGAAGTATGGTTAAAAGCTTAAAATACATTGAAAGATATACATACAAAAAAAATCCCACACAAAAACAAAACTGAACAACTCAAAAAATATCAATACTTATAAAACATTAATTTTAAGTGCCTGGCCATTCTCATTTCTGATCACGCTTAAATATTATAGTGTTTAAACTATAAGAAGGAATGCTGCTAGCCAGTTGTATGACAGCAAGCAAAATGACCTGTTTTTGCATTTTGTATTAGAATAGGGTGAAATATTATCCAGCTCTAAAATTCTATAATTCTAGGAAATGTTCAACATAAACTCTTCAGGTACACAAGTGTACATTAATCTAGCAAAAAACTTTGCTTAAAGATTGGTTCTTAGCCCTTATTACCTCATAATAACTTTAAATGCAATATAATCCATAAAAATATTGAATCACTATGTTGTATACATGAAATGAATACTGCAAATAATATAAAACTTCAATACAAAAAAGCCTACCCTGCTTTCATAATTTGTAAGGTATTACTTGCATAATAAATGTGCAAGTTATTATTCGCATAGTTGACTATAGTAAATTACCAGATTTTATTTAACTGAAAACTGCAGTCTAAGCTTCCTATGTGCTTACCATCTCCTTCCATGAATTATTCATAGCATATTGCATTAAAATATTTCTGTTGTTTAAAATCATTTCAGTCCAACTATTCAAATAAAGAAACCTGATCTCTCATATTTAAATATTCTAAAGTATTCATATTATCATAACAGGAATAAAGCTTGATGCTTCAGTAGCCCCTAACATATTTTTTTCAATTTCAGACATTAATAAGGAAAATGACTGAGAAGTTCTAAGGTATTTGGGAGTGCACCTCAATGAAATTAAGCTATACCTGTAACTTATATGATCAACTGTACTTCCATTTAAAAAAAATGGCAAGAAAGAGTAAAACACAGAAGCAAAAAAACTAAATACAATAAAACTCTGTTAGACCTACTTTGAAGTTTGGCTTGAATCTCATGCTCTTCACACACTGCACAAATCCACAAATTTCTCACCAACTGCCGCCTCTTCCCCACCCCTGGAATTCACTTCCTGTTCACCTCTCACCCTTAAGTATGCATGTCAGAAGTCAACAGCTTTAAAGCTACTGTTAACAACTAGAATGTCATTACTCAGTGCAGAATTCAATCCCTCTAATACAATATAGTACACAGTTTAATAATTAAGATATTTCAGAAGTAGCTAATATTACACAAATTTCCAGTCCAAATAGAACATTTTAATCTAGAAGATTCGACAGAAATGTCAAAATGAAAAAAACAAGTCCACTTTATCTGAAAAAACCAACTGAACAGGAAATTCCTTCACAGAATTCTATTTTGTGTATTAGCTTAGACAACTAAGAATTTTGCAACTTCTTATAAGCAATAGCATACCAAATGTATAAAGATGCAAATAAATTTTGATAAATATAGGGATGTTACTTTATAAGAATTTAAATTATTCAATAAAACAATCTAAATACTACTTAGGTAATATTTTTCTCTTCTTTTTGTCTGGGACATAAATGGAATGACAAATTTTAAAATTATTCATTATATGTTGGCTTTTTGATGTAGGAAAAGTTACCACTATTAAAAAAACCCAAAACCAAAAATAACTAGCAAAGACCTCAGGATCCTCTGAACTCAATGGGTATGAGCAAAGTATAGCAAATTCCTTGCTTTAGATTTACATTCAGTTTTAGGAAGTTTTCCACTTTTTTAATAGTAATTCCATTTATAGGAAAAATTAGTTGTGCTTCTAAGATAACTTTCAAATATCTAAAATTCTTACTTAAGTGAGGGTGATTCCTGCAGGTGTAACAATAATTATCACAAATTTGAACATATAGGACCTCCCTATAAAAGTTTGAGAGTTTTTTCATCTTTTCTTAACTGATCATTCTATCACCATTACCATCATTCTTGGGGTGGGGGTTGGGAGAAAGCCATATAATTAAAGGTTTTGAAGCTTAATAGAACACACTTCCACTGTCTGGAAAATTTACCCATCTGTGATAAATAATTCCCAGGTATTCCTGGATAGCAGAGAACTTGTCACATGTCTTTACTTTTCTTCATTATTTTAATTGCCACCCAGGAGCTAAACAGGCAATATGAATAATACATCTCACAAAGAAAGTCAAAATTACAACCACAGAATAGCTGAGAAGAACCTACCAATTTAGTCCATTTTCCACCTCCTGGCTTTCAGTGAAAGTGTTTTACTTCAAACTTCCTTACACTAATCTACTTTTCTGTGACTTCCACTTGGTAGATGCAATTCCGGCCTCCAAAGTCCTTCAAATATTTGAAGGTAATTATGAGGTTTACCTTTAGGGCATTTGTTATTATCATCTTAAACACAATCTTATTTTTTAAAAAGTCAAAACACTTTTGGAAGCAAAAGCTATTTCACTTTACTTTTGTTCTTTGTTTTGGGGTTGTCTTTCCCTCTGATAACAAATAAACTATCTGTCAATATAGTCAGAATACATGAGCAAGTTTTTATCTCATCAGTAAGGTATATTTCTGAAGGGGTTGGGGGAGGGGGCAGGGTGAGATGGGAGGAATGACTTAGCGTATTATTGTTAAACATCACACTGCATTAATATACTCTGAAATAAAGTGAAAGTAGTTAAGTCCATATATAACAGAGCTAAATCTGATTTGAATCTAGTCAGGTGTGACTTTGGGTATATTACTTAACTTTTCTGTACCTCAGTTTCCTCAAATGGAAACTGAAGGAGTTAACTAACTCCAAATAAAAGGACTGCTGTGAAGGATCAATGTGTTAATGACATATATTAAGTATTTAGAACAGTACTGGCACAAACATAATGCTCTATCATAGGGCATATTCTAATTTTTGCTTACTATCACATACCTACTTCTGATTGAACTATTACAGTAATAAACACAACAGAAATATAAAATATTTTAATTACCTTAACTCAGATTTTTTCCAGATCTCAATAACAACTTCACTTCTATATCGCTTTTTAGCAACCTTGGGCTTCCCAGGCGCTAGTGGTAAAGAACCGGCTGGCCAATGAAGGCAGGAGACATAAGAGACACAGGTGCAATCCCTGGGTCAGGAAGACCCCCCTGGAGAAGGGAATGGCAACTCACTCAGTATTTTTGCCTGGAGAATCCCATGGATAAGGGAGCCTGGCGGGCTACAGTCCATGGGGTCGCAAAGTTGGACACAACTGAAGTGACTTAGCACTCAGCATCCTTAGCAAACTTAAAATGGCAAACTTTTAGCCATTCAAAATCATTTTCAGAAAAATATTTTACTACATGAAAAAAATGCCTGCAACATATTAATTTGTTGCAATAATCTGTTGTAAAATATAACAATAATTTGTTACAATAATAATAATTACAAAAAAGCAATTTGCCAAACAGCATAAACTCTATGATCCCAACTTTGTTCTTAAAAATGCAAAAATACATAGGGAAGAGACAGACAGCAGATCTCATTGGAAACTTACAGAATGTCAACAATGGTATCTTCTTGTAGCGATATTACAAGTAATTTATTTTCCATCTGTTTTCTATGTTGTTCAATTTTTAAATAATAATTATATATTAAATTTTTTGTCAGAAAAGAAGCCTAATATTTTCTTATTTATGTATTTGGCCGCACTGTGTAGCCTGTGGGATCTTAGTTCCTCAATCAGAGATGAACCCAGGCCCTTGGCAGTGAAAAGTGCAGAGTCTGGACCACTGGGGAATTCCCCCAAATCCAGTATTTTAAAATGTGTCTTATATAGGCTGTTCAAATCTTTCTCTAAGTTTTTTTAAAGCTTATTAAAAAGGCAGGTTTCCCTACCTTCAGGGAAAATTTTTAAAAAATTCAAGGTAGTAAATAAAGTTATAAATTCATCAGAATACAAAAGCCAACAAGGAATTATGTACAATTATATACATCCTAAAATTCTATTTCCTATGCTGAGAGCTATTTTAGCTATCCCACATATCTTTTACTGCTATAGAACTTTTACAGTAAATTTAATTTACAAACTTTGAAAGATCACACAATGCTCCATATAGTGTTCCCACTTAACAAATAATCAGACAAAAATGAAAGATTCTGTGTCACTAAAGAGCAGTATTTATCATAAAAAAGCAAGGAAAAATTTATGGTATTACTCTTTATATTCCTTGGCTCTAACAACCAGGGATGAAAATAAGTTAGTATTTTCTCTATTATGTTTTGTATTTACATTTAGAAATGCTTCCTGTAGCACCTCACTTTTTTCTTTTCTCTTTTAAGTGGTAAAATTCTAGAGTCAATTATATAAGAAATTTTCTCAGCAATATTCAGTTTTTAATGACTGACACAGATTCTAAGATTTTGAAATTATATCCACAAATACTCTACCTCAATTGGGGAATAAGAAAACAGAAGGCTTACAGATATTCTTTACATACTTAATATTCTATGAAGCTTTATAAAATTATAGAGTGCCACCCATGAGTTTTCCAATGATAGATTAATGAATATCTTGTTTTAGCTATAACAATATGTGTCCTTTTAAAATTCTAATAAACCAAAAATTATGCCACTTTCTTAGTTTTTAATCTGTTAACTTCTATACACATAATTAACAATGCTAATTTAGTCTGAAATGAAATTATTGCATTTAAGCGAGAGACTTAAAAAGAAAACCTAAGAAAAAATTTCTTTTCATAGAACTTGGGGAGAACTGTAATAATACAACATTTTGGCTATGTAGTAACCATTATCGTTTAGAACATGCCAAAAAATTCTGATAAAAGACGTATATATGCTCTGCCAAAATTTATCATCAATTATACATACTGAATAGCTTAATTTCACATATTGGGATATCTGACATAATTCTATACATATAAAATCTATATCCAATCCCTATTAACCATATTATAATCTCCTATCTTCTCTACCAATCCATCTCTTCTCTCCACCCCCACAATCAGAAACTCACAACTCTAAGTCTTAACACAAAGAAATAATAGGAAACTTGAGAACAGACTTTCAGTAAATCAGGTAAGTATTCAAAAAGATTTGCCCTTTATCAGTTTTTAAACACGTAACAAAAAGAATAAGAAGTGAGCAAAATGAAACAAACACTGAAACAAGAAGATGAGTAGGTTTAAATAAAGCCTTATGAATGTATCAGTGTAGATAAGATGATTTATTAAAGGCTGATGGATTGGTGTGAAAAGAATTTCTCTCAGATAGCATTAAGGTTAAGTATTAGTATTAGATTTAGTACTAATATCTAAATATCAGTGTTGGGGACTATTTTAGATTTTTATAATTATTCTCCATTCATTTCAAATCTATAGAAGAGAGTCTTCTTTTTAAAGTCAGTAGAACACGTTTAGGAAAACATGAATTAAAAAAAAAAATCCTTAGAAAAATAAAATTAAGGAAATAAGTTAATAAATTTCAGATTTAATAACTTCAATTATATGCTAGACAAATTAATTAGTCAAACTAGTCAGAAATATACATAAAAAGTGAATAGACGATCCTGGGATTGAACAGTAGTTTTTCCCCCAAGGTCCAAGATGCCTGACCCTCTTCCAGTAGAGGGAGCAAAATCATAATATTATATTCAGGCAACAAAAAGATGGGGAGAAAGAGAATTTACAAGTTGCTTTTAAATATCTTAAATCTATTTAGATAACTCAAAAGCTGTACTAAAAACATCATGACCCACAAAGCAAAAGATAAAGATTTTATCCTTTTCAGACACTTCAAAGTGTTGAAATAAAAAAATGGTCTGTAAATACTTAACTTCAAGAACCATGCTATATTTCATTGTCTACCAAATCTCACAGGTAAGCAAGGTATTAAAGCAATTTTATAAATCTTTAACAACAAACTTTCAGAAAACTGATAAAATACTACATTAAATACACCAAAAGAATTTTAAGGTAATACATTCATATGACAAAAATTATAAAAAAGCAAAGGCAAGAAAAGCAATTGTGCTACCCTAAAACAACCTATTTCCTTTCAGTATTTTTCGTAAGTATATTTCCAAACTGCTATGAAAAAAGTATAATTATAAAAACATTTGTTAAGTGCTTATTATATGCTAAGCATGTATTATATGCCAGGCACAGTTTTAAGCACTATACATATTATAACTCGCTTCATTCTTATCAAAGCCCTATTATTATCCTATATTTAAAGATGAAGCAAATGAGATGCACCAAAATTATTAACACTTAGTAAGCCACATGAGCCTAGATTCTAACCCAAGTAGTGTGGTACCAGAGCCTGTACTCTTAACCACTTTACTGGGATCTTAATTTTGAATTATGCTTTTTCACCATTATTAACATATTATCAGTCTTCAAAGTCTTTTAAATGCCTACAATAGTTCATCCAATATAAATATGATAATAAATTGTGTTGTTTCCAATTTTCCCTTTTAGATACAGCATGAGAAATATCTTTGGGTATATTACTTTTGCCATATTTGGGTTATTGTAATGTTTTTATACTCAAATATGCCACGTGCCACCAAATTGCTTTCCAAAATATCTGTATCAATTACAAAGCTATGTGAATTCCAATTTCACCATAAATTTGCCAATTTAATTAAGCATCAAATTAAAAAAATTTTTTCTGATAAAAATGAAAACATACTGCAACTGAATTACTAAAGTTGCATATCATTCTGAATGTCAAGTTTACTGACTTCTTTTGTGAATTTCAGCTTTTACATTTTATTTATCAACTAATGAGATCTCATCAATTATCAAATTATTTTTATAGGAATATTAACTCTATGTCCATTATATTGGCAATAAAACATTCCCAATCTATTGTTTTCCTTTTAATTATGGTTATTTTTTGTTTTTGATAATAAATCTTTGTCAAAGGCAATCATAACTGAAAGTTACAAAAGATGTCTTAATATCTTATAAAAGATATATATTTTTTAAAAATCTAAATAATAGAAGTTTATTGCTTTGAGCAAATCAATGAAGGACTTTCAAATATAAGACTACTGAAACAATATAAATCTACATCAAAATATGCACATTCACCTGAGAGAATTATTGAGTTTGAGAAATTCTGAGTATGTCTCATGTGAAATAAACTCAGCGAGTAAAACCCCCACACTACCCCAAACCAAAACAAGAGTTACATTACCTGTCGCTGTAAACACAGGCGATTTCTATCATGTAAATGCTGATGATTAGAAAGTGATGAATGCCAACTCCGAGCCTGATTGTGCAACTGAGTTTGAACCATATCAGAAGGCCGTGTTACAAGATGTGAAGTAAATTGCCGATCAAGGTCATGATCTAAAACATGACTTGAATTATCTTGCCCAAATGCTGACTCATCAAACTGGGGAAGGAGACCTTCTTGAAGGAGGTCTTCTGGGTCAAGTCCTGTGAATGGCTCAGTTTGAGATTCCACTTGATGAAGTAAATTCTCTTCCAAAGATGAAAAGCCATTAGTTTCTACATGATCACTGAAATGGCCCATTTGCGTTCCTGAGTCAACAGGATCCGGGAAGTTCATGTGCACAGGAGATAATTTTGAATTGTAATTACCCTGAGGATGTGATGAATGCAACATTTGGAAGTTACTTGAATTCAGTGATGTATTAGGATTTAGCATATGCTGAGTCGATTCTTGCTTGATTCCCCTATGAGGCGAAAAGGAATTACTCCCAGTAAAATCAGATAAAGTCTGATTTGTATGATTAGGTGCAAGAACTGCCGAGGGTTGAAGAAGACTATTTGGTGACACATGATTACTGGAAAAGGAATAATGTGAAGAAAACTGCTGTGAATTACTGACAGAACAAGAAGTCATATTTGGAGAAGGTCCATTAAAATTACCTTCTTGGTGACTGCTACACTTGAGGAAGTGTACTGAAGGGTTTGATGTTTGGGAAAATTGCTGCATCGAAAGGGACTGTTGTGAAGTAGATGCATTGTTCATTTGTGGTGGATGGTTAACACTGACTCTGTGTGGACCAGAAACATTAACATCCATAAAACTTTTAGACTGACTAAGAGAATTCTGCCCTGGGTTCAGATTATTTCTGTTTTGCTGTGAGCGTAGCGAAGCGCACTGTGTTTGTTGTTCATTGGCCTGAAATAAGGCAAAGTCATGGTGTGCCACAAAGCTTTTAGTTTGATGCATAGAGTGAGAATGTCCTGGTTGGTGAAAAGGAGACCCATTTTGATTTGAAATGCTAGTAGCTGTCTGATGGCCCCACATAGGACTGCCATCTGCTACATCTGGAAACAAACCATTGGGTTGGTTCTGGGGGTGGATTGGAGAACAGTTGAACTGAGAGTGTGGCGATAACACATGTTCAGCTGGGCTACCAAAAGGCTGATTAACTTGGTGAAACTTCATTGAATCAAACTGATTTAACTGTTCATAATCAGTCATCTTCTGATGTGTTGGAGTACCTTGAACATGATTCAGTGAGTCTATGTGCAAAGGTTCAAATTCTGCACCCAAGTTCAATTCATCAACTAGTGAAACAGGTCCTGGTTGTACAAATGCATCATCTGGCAAACCTTCTAAGGTCTCACCAAACAGATTGGCATCATCAAAAAAGTCCATCATGGGATCTGTCATCTTGAAAACTTCAATAATAATCTGGGCTGTTCACTCCAAATGGAGTACATTCAGTTTCTCTGTAGTAGATATTATTGGATCATTTCCAAAGGTCATCAACTAATCCGTAACAGGTCAATGTTCATTATTGCTCTGGATAATGACATGTCATGAACTGTCAGAATCCTAGGAAATAAGAACAAAAGCAAAGTTTAATAATGAATATTCATTAAAGTTTTACAAACAAAGTTTATATATGATTTAGAAAACATACAATCTCACTGTATAGTATGTTTTGATAAATTCATTGCAAATAGCTCAGTGATATTCCCTACAAGGAAAAAGCTGCTGCTACAGGGGACATGACTATGTATATTTATGCATTTAAAAGTAATAACATATTACTTCAGTTTGAAGTTCACATAATGACAGAATGTAAAGCAAACTTGACAATGGAATGTCAGACTCTCCCATACCATGAAATGGCCATCACTCCCCAACAGCTCTAGCATGTACAAAATGTTTACGTATTACACTTGAAAGTTATGTTGTGCTAAGGTAACCGACAACAGATCCTCTCAGATTAGCAAGTATGTTGTGATCTTTTGTTCTACACCTCTTGAGCAGATAAAGCTACTATTTTATAGGGTACACATGAAATTACAGCAAGAAGAGCAATTGTATGAAGTCATGATAAGCTGGCCCTAAATGAGATAAAAGTTAGCCATCTGGTCAGCTGATAGACAACACAGACATGTGCTATGTTGGAGGTGCTGTATCATATTGCTACCATGGTTCTCTTGTTCAGCTACCATAGAAGATCAGCCTCCTGAGAGCCAAGTGATACAGACATCCATATAGCTAAACCAAGCACCTTTTTGTTAACAGCTATATTCATTACTCTACCCCTAAGTCTCCCACCATTAAATCATTTGGAATATACCTATTGCTTATTATATTTACTAAACTGTGCAAAATGTACTGATAATCAAGCTGAGGCAAAAACAAACAGTAGCTTAAGCTAAGCAATAAATTAGTCTTATGATAATCGCAAGAGAAAAAAAATGGCAACATTTATACACAGACACATCATATAACATATGTAGAATTTACGTGTGGAAAGGATCTAATAGGTTACTTGCCAATTTTGTTTCAGGATTGTATTATTTATTCCAAACCTTTTCAACAAAGGTAATTTAGAATTCTGCCCTCACGGTCTTGTATACAGAACCCAAATGAAGATTCTTGCTCCTCTACATATTAAGTTTATTCAAAAACTAGTAAATGTCTAAAAAACTTTTCCAGAGCTTCTATTTTGGGAGGTCCATATTAGAAAATATAAATTTCCTAAAGAGAATGTCTGCTCACAATTTAAATGAAAAAATACTTCTGAAATTTTTCTGAGAAGGAAAAACCATGTAAATTTACATTAATTTTACCTGGAAATGGACTTATCAATCACAATGGTATACAAGTACTTTAACAAGTACATAATTTTAGAACAAGTAAAATACAGAGAGAAATTATTTTTCCAGATTTTATAACTATGAGACTAAATGGACAGAGGGCTATGTGCTCTAATCTGAACATAGCATTAGCCAAAAAAAAAGAAAAAAGTAGGTTAAATCACTTCTCTGGAACATATCTTATGTTCCGCTATAGACACTAGACAAGGGAACATCTATGTATACCTAATCCATTAATCAGAGAAAGCAATGTCCTATATTTTTTTAATGGATGTATGATCATTTACCAAGAGGGAAAAAGAAGAAATACAATAGAAGTTACGAAATCCAGTATGTTGTCAAATATAAGGTACATTATTACTTGATATAACATGAAGAAATAAATTATATCACTTTGAATATTTTATAATCTATCTAAAACCTTTAAAAAACATTTTTAGAAGTAGACTTATTCTGAAGGATTTGACAATTTCTTCTTCCAAGAAGTATTCTTTTTGGTCCATAAAACACCTGATTGTTGCTCTGTAAAAAAAATGTAGAATTGCTGTCATTTCTTTAACAACAAATATCTGTTTCACTAATGAATATATGAATAATGAATTTCAATAATGAATATTCATTGGAAGGACTGATGCTGAAGCTGAAACTCCAACACTTTGGCCACCTGATGCGAAGAACTGACTCATGTGAAAAGACCCTGATGCTGGGAAAGATTGAAGGAAGGAGGAGAAAGGGACGACAGAGGATGCGATGGTTGGATGCCATCACCGACTCAATGGACATGAGTTTGAGTGAACTCCGGGAGTTGGTGATGGACAGGGAGGCCTGGTGTATTGTAGTCCGTGGGGTTGCAAAGAGTCAGACATGACTGAGCGACTGAACTGAATATTAAATTTATTCTCTGCTACTCTCTGTGCCTCTCTGCATAATCAATAACTTTTTGTTTAAAAGCCGAATAACTGTATATCTTTTGAGACCTTTAAAATAATTAAACATGTACCAATGTACACAGCCCAACTGAAGTGATGGCAACATAAATAGCTATGACTAAGTTTCTGTACACATAGCCAACCGACAACTACTCCCTGACAGACAGTGACTGAGATACATCCTAATTTCAGAGATATTAAAAGTAGAAAAAATATGCATCTTAGAATTGATTAAAATAATTTATTGAATATATAGAATCTATTACTTCAAGAGTTCAGAACTACAAAAACTACTGCCCAATTGAACGCTGAAAGTAAATTACCTAAAGCATATGACATTAGTTCATATATTCCCAATTATTGTGATAACAGTAAACATTTCCAAATTTATACTATATACTATAGGCTTGTACATCTGTTTTATTCTTAAGAAATAGTTAAAGGTTTTTTAGAACACTGTTCTGGAAATACACTTATGATATAATATTCCAATTAGGAAAGAAATGGTAGTAGTCTTTGAATTTTGTACATTATGATAGATTATACTATAGCAAAGTATTTTCTACATTTATGTAACCCAAAGCTTATCGAAAATATGAGAAATTTTAAATATGAAAACAATTTTTCTGCTTACTCTTCTACCAAACACTTATTGAGAAGCAACTTCCAGGCACTAGGATGATGAATAACTGACCTCTGAAAGGAGATATAGACAAGTAAATACCAATATGATACATTACCAACATAATACAATATTTGTGCTTTTATTAAAGTACATTCAGAGAAGGAACATCTAATGAGGAAAATGGACACCTTATACCTAAGAAGATACACATTTCGTATGCGACAACACACGTTAAGTATTCAATGTTAGTTATAAAAATAGAAACTAAAAAGTCACCTTTTCTGATTTAAACTTCATTCTACAACTGACACAATGCTCAGTTAAGTTCCTCTTTAAGATCTATCATCTTATTTCATTCTAATAAATGTACTGTCTTACAAATTCATAAAAAGATCACATCAGTCCAATTTTAACTTTCTATTTAATTAAGCAAATATTATTGGATCCATTACATCCAAAGCAACTCTGCAGAAACTACAAAAGCCACTACCCTCAGGAAGTTCAGAATCTAAATGGGGGAGATAAGGAGTAACGGCACAAGAAGAGCACATCATATACTGAATAAAATATGGTAAACATGGCCTAAGAGAAGCAAGCACAAGTTTATGTATAAGGTGATTTATTAACAGAAGAGAGAGCACAGTTGGCAAGGTATTTAGGAAAAGCTTCTTAGAACAATTAGCATTTGAAGGGATCTTATAAAGAGATTGAAAGGACAGGCCAGGCAAAGGATTCAGGAATAAAGAAATGGAAGGAAGGAAGGAAATATATATTTAGGCATAGTATGACCATTTTAGAGTATACAAAAGGAAAAAACTGGAAAAGAGGTAGAAATACAAGTTGGAGTGACACTGTAGGGGACCTTATCATTAAGTACATTAAGACATTTGGGGCACAGAATTTTAAAGTTAAAACAAGCATTCAGAATCAAAATCAAATTACTTATCTATCTTCCTTTCTAAATTATCCAATGTCAAACATGATGATCATATAAAATGGATTCAAAAATCAACAGGGTAGAATCCCTGCCTTCAAAAATTCTAGAGGGGAAGAAAACACATCAACAAATAATATGATATACATCTTAGCAGAGATACAAAGCACTATATTATACAAAGCACTATACTGCAGTAGCATATATTAGATGGTAATTAATCATGTACAGAAAAGATCAGGAAAGGCATAAAAGGTAACATTTGAGCTGGGCCATAAGAGTAAAAATAAAGCCTCTAAATATGCGTTCTATAACAGAATTTATACACACAGACACACAGACACACAAGACACACACACACACACACATATATATATAAATTTACTTCAGTGGTAAATTTACTTTCCTCAGTGTCTAATAGTTGCTTTTTCTCTAAACATTTCTATATTCTCTAAATAAGTCTCTCAATATTTTTCTACTAAATGAATGTCTTCCCAGTAAGTTCTACATATTAATAGTTTTTCCAATTTAGTATAATCATGGATCCCTACCAAATTATTTAGTCCTCTATTATAGTCATGTCCATAACATTTTTATACATTATTAAATTTGTGCAGCATTAATTTTTACTTTGGGCTTCTCTGGTGGCTCAGCAGTAGAGAACCCACCTGCAGTGCAGGAGATGTGGGTTAGACCTCTGAATTGAGAAAATCCCCTGGAGAAGGAAATGGCAACCCATTCCGGTATTCTTGGCTGGGAAATCCCATGGACAGAGGAGCCTGGCGGGCTCTGTCTATGGGTTGTAAAAGAGTTGAACACAACTTAATGACTAAACAACACAATTTTTACTTTGCTTATGAGCTACTTACAGATATTTCATACTTGTACCTGCAGAAAATTCAGTTTAGGATTTACCTCCTATAGAAGGCCTCTGCCTACTCAACCCTGGTTTAGTAACCTGTGCACACAATAAATAATTTTTCATTATAATAATATATTACCTTTTCTCTCCAACAGACTCTCTGCTCTTAGGAAAAAGGAACACCTTTACAACCTTTGTATCATTATTAGTATGTTGCCTGGCATGGTAGGCATGTGATATACTTTAACTAAATCAGTGAATGACTACAAAGAAATGAGAAAGAACATGATACTTCAAACAAACAAACCTAAGACCTGAGTCCTGGTTCTACCACCATCTAGCTGTATGACCTTGAGAAGATCACATACTTTCTGCTTTCATCTGTAAAAAACCAAAGAACAAAAATAACTATACAAACTATCAACTACAGTCCTATCTGCTTCAAATGTGTAAGATAAAATACTGTCTCTACCAGCAAGCAGTAATCCCTGTTCATGCAGAGAACAGGTCTTTTACAATTCCCTCACTCTTGCATGGTACCTAAAATTGGCAAGAGCACAGGGGAAACACTAAAGAAGCGCCCAGAGGTGAGGCAGGACAGGACATTTTGGGAACTACTTGATAGCATAATGTGGCCAGAACATGCTACTAGCCAAATAGAGAGATGGTGAGAATCAAGCAGAGGTCAGATATCCAGGCCTTTTATTAGCCCTGTTAAGAAATCTGGACTTTATCCTGGAGGCAATAGGGAACTATTTCACCGATTAAAATTTCTTCTCTGGCTTAACACTTGATGAACATTTTTACAGTAGCTACTACTATTTGAAGTTATTGTTAGATAGCAAATAGCACCTCTACTAATGACAGTGACCAATATTTCAAAGAATAAGATGATAATGATATTAGTCATTTTAAAGATTTTTCCTGGGAATTCCTCTCTGCTAGATGGGATGCTGCCCAATTCATGAATCATTTAATAAAAACCAATTAGATCTCTTAAAATTAAAAAAGAGAGAGAATATTCTTATTTGGAAAAACAAAAAGCTGGCAAACTGGAGTTTGCCATTTCTTTGCTTAAAGAAAAAAAGGTCTGTTGATGTCTAGAAACAAATTCTTGTTAAGGCATTCAGACTATGCTTAAATACCTGTTCAAAACTTCATAAAGTCAAATTTTCTCCTGCCTTCCTAGGCATTTACTTTGAGATTGTTATAAAATAAATCTAATTGTGACAAACCTTCAAATTCTTGAAGATTTACGTCTCCCTTTAAAACTTTTCAAAGTTATCTGCAAAATATTCCAGCTTACTGAAATGTGCAAATTTTTATCTCAAATGGTTAAAATAAAAGGTTTAGTGTTAAAGGGATAAACCTTCAACTACTGGCCACACATTACTAATTTCCTTAGGGTTTCTATAGTGCTATTAAGGATACGACAGTACAGAATGTGACAACGTTTACTAGCCTAATACTAGTAAATTTATGTGATAATATACTAGTAACTAGGTGAAACCACACTTAAGTAGTACTAATTAATTTTCCAATAGTGTATCACAGAAGGCCTATCATCAGCTTGTCTGAATGAGTCAGCTTAAACCAATATAGAAACTTTGCTTAACAAGGTGATTTTAAGTTGCAAGGTAGCCTTAATTACAATAGTTAACAGAACCAAGATACAAAACAATCTCAAGAGAATGGAGCAATGGATCAAATCTAATAATTTGTAATCCTGGAGTTCTGTTTTCAGTGCAGATGACCAACTCTACAAGAATATTCAGACTGCAAATTCTACAGAGGCCATGCGGCTGACATAATGAGAGGAGCTGGCCAGAAGAGAGCTGTGGCTAGCTGAACAGAACAAAGGGGAAGCCGCCAGGCAGTTTCAGTTAGTTGTTTCTAAGCTGCAAAGAGGAGCTGGAAATTCATCCAGACTTATTTGGGAAATTCTCTGATTTTTAAATGCTGATAATTAATTCCCACTCTTTATATAAAATGCTCTTAGAAAACTCAACACTATAAATATATAAATTCTCTGTATACTATTATACGTATATGTGTGTGTGTGTGTGTGTGTGTGTGTATGAACTCTCTTTATACTAATGTCTGATATTACTGTGGTCTCAAAAATTTCAATAGTTTTTTCAAGAGGCAGACAAGGTGTTTCTAAATAGACAAAAAGCAAAACCAGGAAAAGATCTGAAAAAGGACAACCAGGAAGAACTAATCCTACTAAATAGTAAAGCATTATAAAATTTCATTTTTCAAACACTGTGATATTAACACACGAGAAGCCATATAGATACAATAGCAAGTGATTTAGTATCTCAAATTGAGGGAAAATGAATTATAAAATAAACAAGACAATTGGATGGCTACCTGAAAAAAAAAAAGTTAGATCCATAGCTGGAACCTGGACCCACTGCAGTGGAAGCAGAGTCTTAACCACTGAAACACCAGGGAATTCCCTGAGGTGCTTATTTTTAAATATATCAAGATTTCCTATAAAATACTAATAGCCTATTAGAAAAATGGACAAAGGACACCAGCAGTCAATTCATATTATTATTTGAAATAAGAGAATGTCAATTAGAACTACACTTATACACCATCTTTCACCTATCAGATTCACAACAATTTCAAAGTTTAATAACATACTAGTGAAGTTAAAAAAAAACAAAAAACTCTCCTACGCTGTGAAAGTTAAAATGGTAAAACCTCTAAGGAGAGAAATTTACTAATATCCGTGAATATTTCAAGTGCAGGACTTCATTCCCCAGTGGCGCCACGGATGTGAATCCACCTGCCAATGCAGGGGGCACAGGTTCAGCCCCTGTTCCAGGACGATCCCACACGCTGCGGGGCAACTAAGCCCACGTGCCGCCACTACCGAGCTCACACTCTAGAGCCCGGGAGCTGCAACTGATGAAGCCTGTGTGCCTAGAGCCTGTGCTCTGCAACAAGAGAAACCACCACAATGAGGAGCCCACGCACCACAATGAAGAAGCCCCCTCTATCCCAAACAGCTAGAGAAAGCCTACACAAAGCAACGAAGATGCAGCACGGCCAAAATAAATGTTTTAAAAAGGGTATTAAAATATTTCAAGTGTACATACCCTTTGACTGAACAAATTCTCTTTTAACGATTTATTCTATAAATATGTTCATGTATGAGTGAAATGGCAGATGCAGGTATTTATTACTTGCTCCAGCAAAAGACTGAATATAGCCTAGATGTCCAACAGGATGCTGGTTAAACAAAACGTAGTAATCACTTATGCTAGTAACACCAAACCTGGGTATAACATTCAAGCTTGACTAAAGAAGAACACAGACAAAATGGGATATACTCAAGAGGACAGCAAGGAGACTGGTGAAGTTACCTGGAACCATGCTTCTCAGAATTCCTCTTCTCAGTACTCGCCTCATTCCAGACATCCTCCCTAGGTAAACTCATTCTCTATTATCTATATGCTGACAACCTCAAACTTTATGTCCAGTACCATTTTTTCAGCTGCCCCCTGGACTTGCCCACAAGTATAAACTAAAGAGATCCAAAACCAATCATTCTTCTAAAATCTTTCTCTTACATGCTTTATTTGGCTAATGGCACTATAAAATCAACAGTTCTGCCCCAAATATTCTCCCACTGTATATCTATCCTGCACATTGTGACCAGAGTAAGTTTTGTAAAACAGAGATTTTATGTTACTTGCCAATGAAAACTTATTGTTCCCTAATTAATGCTAAATATATGCCCTTCAAAGATTTTCTCATCTCCAGTTACCACCCCACCATCTCTCCACATCCTCCACAATCTAATCACACCAATCTGCTTGTTATCTAACATGTCCTATTGTTCATTTTCCACACTATTACTCATGCCATCTGTAGGACCCCAAACAGCTGATCTAGAATGATAAGATACCAGGAAACTATAGGGGAAAGTATTTTGGCTCAGTATAAGAAAGGAATTTGAAATAGAACTATCCAAAGGCAAAGATAATGAGTTCCTTATTACTAAAGTTACATATTCCAATTTTTAACAGACCAAACTGAGACCTCAATAGAGATACTGAAAAGGAGTCCAGTAGCATATTGTAACTGACTGGGCAAATCTTAAAGTTCCTTCTGATCACTGATACTTTAAGATTCCTGGCATTTGAGGACTCTTGGTCTTAATGTAGTACCTAAAAGTTACTTATTAGTGAGTTTCAACAAGGTTTACAGGCATATAGACCAATCTATACTACATCTTTAATTGATCTAAGAATTGCATAGTAAGTACCTCAAATCTTATGATGATATGAAATTACAAAAAATTAGGAAATGCATTTTCCCCAATATCAAGACTAGACTAGGATGCCCATTTTCACCACTTCTTTTCAACACAGTACTGGAAAATTCAGTCAGACAAAATAGAAGAAAAAAAAGAAAAGGAAAATTAAAGGCATCCAAAGTGGAAAAAAAGAAATACAACTATCTCTATTCACAGATAACATGATTTTATAGAAAAGTACAAATAACACACATATAGAGTTCATAAATGAATTTAATATTTCAAGATACAAATCTATGCAGAAAAATCAGTTGTATTTCTATAAAGTAGCAATCACCATTCCAAAAAAGAAATTAAGAGAACAATTCCATTTACAATAGCACTTTTAAAAATACTTAGGGATACAGAAATGGTATGGACCTAACAGAAGCAGAAGATATTA
This sequence comes from Redunca redunca, assembly GCA_006410935.1. Classification (NCBI taxonomy): domain Eukaryota; kingdom Metazoa; phylum Chordata; class Mammalia; order Artiodactyla; family Bovidae; genus Redunca; species Redunca redunca. Next base: position 38,191 of record SJYQ01012618.1, on the reverse strand, counting down.
AGAAGAGGTGGCAAGAATATACAGAATGTACAAAAAAGAGCTTCACGACCCAGATAATCATGATGGTGTGATCACTCACCTAGAGCCAGACATCTTGGAATGTGAAGTCAAGTGGGCCTTAGAAAGCATCACTGCAAACAAAGCTAATGGAGGTGATGGAATTCCAGTTCAGCTCTTTCAAATCCTGAAAGATGATGCTGTTGAAGTGCTGCACTCAATATGCCAGCAAGTTAGGAAAACTCAGCAGTGGCCACAGGACTGGAAAAGGTGTTTTCATTCCAATTCCAAAGAAAGGCAATGCCAAAGAATGCTCAAACTACTGCACAATTGCATTCATCTCACACGCTAGTAAAGTAATGCTCAAAATTCTCCAAGCCAGGCTTCAGCAATACATGAACCGTGAACTTCCAGATGTTCAAACTGGTTTTAGAAAAGGCAGAGGAACCAGAGATCAAATTGCCAACATCCGCTGGATCATCGAAAAAGCAAGAGAGTGCCAGAAAAACATCTATTTCTTTTTTATTGACTATGCCAAAGCCTTTGACTGTGTGGATCACAATAAACTGTGGAAAATTCTGAAAGAGATGGGAATACCAGACCACCCGACCTGCCTCTTGGGAAACCTATATGCAGGTCAGGAAGCAACAGTTAGAACTGGACATGGAACAACAGACGGGTTCCAAATAGGAAAAGGAGTCCGTCAAGGCTGTATATTGTCACCCTGCTTATTTAACTTCTATGCAGAGTACACCATGAGAAACACTGGGCTGGAAGAAGTACAAGCTGGAATCAAGATTGCCGGGAGAAATATCAATAACCTCAGATATGCGGATGACACCACCCTTATGGCAGAAAGTGAAGAGGAACTAAAAGCCTCTTGATGAAAGTGAAACAGGAGAGCGAAAAAGTTGACTTAAAGCTCAACATTCAGAAAACTAAGATCATGGCATCTGGTCCCATCACTTCATGGGAAATAGATGGGGAAACAGTGGAAACAGTGTCAGACTTTATTCTGGGGGGCTCCAAAATCACTGATGGTGACTGCAGCCATGAAATTAAAAGATGCTTACTCCTTGGAAGGAAAGTTATGACCAACCTAGATAGCATATTCAAAAGCTGAGACATTACTTTGCCAATAAAGGTCCGTCTAGTCAAGGCTATGGTTTTTCCAGTGGTCATGTATGAATGTGAGAGTTGGACTGTGAAGAAAGCTGAGCGCCCAAGAATTGATGTTTTTGAACTGTGGTGTTGGAGAAGACTCTTGAGAGTCCCTTGGACTGCAAGGAGATCTAACCAGTCCATCCTAAAGGAGATCAGTCCTCGGTGTTCATTGGAAGGACTGATGCTGAAGCTGAAACTCCAATATTTTGGCTACCTCATGTGAAGACTTGACTTATTGGAAAAGACCCTGATGCTGGGAGGGATTGGGGGCAGGAGGAGAAGGGGACGACAGAGGATGAGATGGCTGGATGGCATCACTGACTCGATGGACATGAGTTTGAGTGAACTCCAGGAGTTGGTGATGGACAAGGGGCCTAGCATGCTGTGATTCATGGGGTCGCAGAGTCAGACATGACTGAGCAACTGAACTGAACTGAACTGAGGGATGAAGCATTTAAATATTTATTTAAATACTTTTTAATATTCTGTAAGATGTGGACACTGAAGACTACAAAACATAGCTGAAAGAAATTAAAGTGAAGTTGCTCAGTTGTGTCTGACTCTTTGCAACCCCATGGACTGTAGCCTACCAGGATTATCTGTCCATGGGATTTTCCATGCAAGAGTACTAGAGTGGGTTGCCATTTCCTTCTCCAGGGGATCTACCCAACACAGGGATCGAACCTGGTCTCCCACATTGTAGGTGGGACACTTTACTGTCTGAAGCCATCAGCAAAGGAATTAAAGGACATCTAAATAAATGGAAAGACACCCTGTGAATAATGAAATATAAATAAATCAAAGACATGAATGGAAGACTTAATGTTGTTAAGATGACAATACTACTCAAAGTGACCTACAAATTCAATGCAACTCCTATCAAAATCCTGATGACATTTTTTGCACAAATTCATATTGAATTTCCAGGGAACCAGAATAGCCAAAACAACCTTGAAAAAGAACAAAGCTGGAAGACTCACGCTTCTCAATTTAAAAACTTACTACAAAATCACAACTATCAAAACAGTGTTTTACTGACATAAGGCCAGACAAACAGACCAATGGGATGGACCTGAAAGACCAGGAATAAATCCTCCATCTATGATCAACTGATTTTTTGACAAGGATACCAACACCATTCAGTGGGGAATAACAGTCTCTTCCACTAATGCTGCAAAAACTTAAGAGCCACCTGCAAAAGAATGAAGCGGAACCCTTACTTTATACCATATATGTAAAAATTCATTCAAATAGATCAAGATGCTAATTTAGAAGCTAAAACTATAATACTCAGAGAAGAAAATATGGAGGCAAATCTTGATGACTTTGGTTTTGGCAGTGATTTCTTAAATATAACACTAAAGGCATAGGTGACAATTAGAAAAAAACAGGTAAATGGAACTTCACAACAATTGACAATTTGTGCATCAAAGGACACTACAAAGAGAGCGAAGACAACTCACAAAATGGAAGAAAACATTTGCAAATCATATCTAATAAACTTTCAATACTCTACAAAGAATTCCTACAACTAAATATCAATACTATGAGACAACCCAACTTAAAGGAATGGCCAATAAACACATGAAAAGATATTAAACATCAGCATTAAGGAAATGCAAATCAAAATCACAAAGAGGTATCATTTCATACCTACTAGAGATGCTGTAAAATAAGAGGACAAGTGTTGAGGAGCATGGAGAAACTGAGACCCTCCTACATTGCTCGTAGGAATATAAAATGGTACAGCCACTGAGGCAGAGTATGGCAGTTCCTCACTTAAACACAGAATTACCATATAACCCAGAATTTCTATGCCTAGGTATACAATATACATTCAAAAGAATTAAGAACAAGGACTCAAACAGATATTTATACAGAGGTGTTAATAGCAGCATTCTTCACAATAGCCAGAGGTTGAAAAAAAATCCAAATGCCATCAACTGATAAACAAAATCTGGTAAAACGGAGTACTATTCAACCACAAAAAAGGGATGGAATTCTGATACCTGCTACAACAGGGGTGAACCTATAAACACTAAGTATAAAAGGCAGACACAGAAGGAAAAACGCAGTATGATTCCTTATACGAAATATCTAGAATAGACAAATTCAAAGAGACAGAAATATCAGAGGTTACCAGGGGCTGGTAAGAGGGGGAAAGTAGGCAACTATTTCTTAATGAGTAGAGTGTCTCTCTTTGCAGTGATGAAAAATCGGAAATAGTGCTGATGGCTGCACAACACTGTGAGTGGAAATGCCACCGAATTGAATACACAGCATCTAAAAGGGTCTATTTCATGTTCTTATGTAACATATATACAAATCCCCCATCACACACACACACACACAAGCCAAGCATGCTCCTTCCTCAGGGCCTCTGCACTTGCTGAGTACATTCTCCCCTCATTTTATGTAAATGCTTTTTTCAAAATAACTTTCTTGGTAAGGTCATTCCTGACCAATCTATCTAAAATGTCACTCTCCTCCAACACTTCATATCTCTGCCCTCCCTTTATTCACCTTAGTATTAACTATATGTTTTTCATATTTATCTTGTTTAAAGCTTATGTTCTCCAGAAAACGTACATTCTAAGAGGTCAGAAATCTATCTTACAATAAGCAATCAAAAAATACTTATCCATGGAATATGCACATAAAACTTTCTATCTGGGTGAGGGGAAAAGGAATGCAATGTAAGGCAGAAACTGTTTTTGTCCTTTTTAAAAATCTTACATGAAACTTTCTAAAAAGTGGCATTAGTGGTTATCTGGACAATGAGCTTATGGCCTATTTAAAACTATTTTTAATTTTTCTCTTCCAGTTTTATTGAGATGTACTTAACATACAGCACTGTGTAAGGTGAAGGTAGGTGTACAGCAAAATGCTCTGACATTATGAATGGTTATTACATTAAGTTTAGAGATCACTCATCATCTCACATAGATACAAAATTGAAGAAACAGAAAAAAATTTGTGATGAGAACTCTTAGCATTTACTTTAACAACTTTCATATATGACAGCAAACAGAAGTGTTAATTACCTTATCATGTACTTTTTGATGGCCTTCATCCATTTCCCCTCCCTCCAGCCCCTACTCCTGCCTCTGCTAATCACAAATCTGATCTCCGTTTCCGAGTTTGTTTGTATGTTTTTAAAGTATAATTCACCTTCACTATGTTAGTTCCTGTTACACAACATAGTCTCTTTCTATACATTTCAAAAAGATCACCATGTTAAGACTAGTTATGACATCACCAAAGATATTACTTGGTTAACTATATTCCCCAAACTGTACACTTCGTACCAGTGACGTTTATTTTGCAACTGAAAGTTTGTACCTTTCAATCTCCCTCACCTCTTTCTTCCCACCCCCAATCCCCGCTGTCTTTCCTTTGGCAACCACCTGTTTGTTCTCTGTATCTATAACTCCAGTTTTACTTTTGTTATGACTTTTGTTTTGTTAGATTCCACATGCAAGTAAAGGCATATAGTATTTGTCTTATTTCACTTAGCATAATATCATCCAGGCCTATACATGTTGTTACAAATGGCAAGACTGCATTCTTTTTCCTATATATATATATATATATACACATATATATACCACATCTTTTTAATTTATTCACCTATTTGATGGGCATGTGGGTTGTTTCCATATCTTGGCTATTATAAATAATGCTGCAATTTACACAGGGGTGCACATATCTTTTCAAAAAATTAATGTTTTTATCTGCAAAACACAAAATATTTTGAAGTTTTTTGGTTTTTTTTTTTTAATTTAAGATTATTTATTGCTAAAATATCTTACCCATTTTCCAATAATGCAGTGTTGTCACAAACCTTCAATTTTTAAAAATACAGTATATGCAAAACAGATATAATGAGGCGCAATAAAAAAAGGTATGCCTGTAATGCATAACTCAGTTCTTTTCCCAGGAATTACTTCACATGGTCCTTTGCATAGTTATAAAAGACCTCATCTAAAGTCAAAAGCAAGAACAACCCGAAGTTCTACTTCACTAACCTGTCACAACCTCTTCAGAGTCCCTTGACCTGCAAGGAGATGAAACCAGTCAATCTAAAGGATATCAACCCTGAGTACTCATTGGAGGGACTGATGCTGAAGCTCCAATAATTTAGCTACCTGATACTAAGCTGACTCAATGTAAAAGACCCTGATGCTAGGAAAGACTGAAGGCAGAAGGAGAAGGTAGAGGATTAGATGGTTAAATAGCCTCACTGATCAATGGATAAGAATTTGAGCTAACTTCAGGAGACAGTGGAGGACAGAGGAGCCTGCTGGACTGCAGGTCTGATCCCAGGTCTGGGAAGATTTCACATAATGTGGGGCAACTAAGGCTACGTGCCACAACTACTGAGCCCACACACCTTAGAGCCCGCACTCCACAACAAGAGAAGCCACTGCAGTGAGAAGCGAACACACCACAAGGAGAGAAAGCCCAGGGCAGCAATGAAGACCCAGTGCCAACAAAGGTAAATACCTAGATAAAAGTATTTAAAAGCATTGCACAGGCATGTTCAGATTTCCCCCAAATCATCTGCTCCTATTTCTTTAGTAATTTGCCAAACTCATAATTTATGCTATCTGGAAAAAAGGAAATGCAGAAACCAACGCTTGTCAACAGCAAAACAGAACGCCCAAGAAAAATGTACACAATGGGTGGAGTAAAGATGAATGCTTTGGTGTATGTGTGCTTAGGAAACCAAAGTTAAAAGGAAACAACTACATATCAAGAGCAAAACTAAAGATTAAAAAAAAAAAAACACACGTTTCATGTTTCAAGACATGATTGCTATCAATCATATAAATAATTGCTATCACTGTGTACATGTATTTTTTTTTGACTGTGCTGGGTCTTCTTTACTGCACAGGCTGTTCTCTACCTGCAACAGTTAGGGGCTATTCTCTAGTTGCGGTACACAGGCTTCTCACGGCAGTGGGGCTTGTTGCAGAGCATAGGCTCCAGGGCTCTCAGGCTTCAGTAGCTGAGGCAGGTGGGCTCAGTAGCTGCAACACAGGGGCTGACTTCCTCCATAGCATGTGGGATCTCCTGGACCAGGGATTGAACCCATTTCTCTTGCATTGGGGGTGAATTCTTTATCCCTGAGCCACCCTTGAAGCCCAATACATGTTTTTTAACTGGTTATTTCACATTTTTTGCAGAGACGTACGAGATCCTCAATGATCTGTGTCAAAGGCAACCCAACTTCAACTGCATGTTTTAATTGCTGTAAAACACAAAATTTACCATCTTGACCATTTTTAAGTGTACAGTTCAGTAGTTTTAAACATATTGATTTTTGTGCAACCAATCTTCAAAATTTTTTCACCTGGCAACTTTGAAATCTTTTGTTTATTTAAACAACTCACTACTCCCCTTCCTCCAATCCCAGTCCCCTGGCAACATCATTTTACTGTCTGTTTCTAATGAATTTGACTACATTAGATATCTCATACAAGTAGAATCATATAGTACTTGTATATATGTGTGTAAGAGGCTTATTTCACTCAGCATAATGCATTCAAGGTTCATCCATGTTGTAGCACGTCAGAATGTCTTTCCTTTTTAAGGCTGAACAATATTCCATTTTATGTGTATTAGGGTATGTAGACATTTTACATATATTACGGTTCATGCTACAGTCCATGGGGTAGCAAAGAGATGGACACGACGGAGCGACTGAACTGATGGTTCATCAAAAATTTGTCCAAGTCTTTGTGAATAAGAAGCATGATATGCTATAGAATCTACCCTGTGTACTATACTTTGCTATTTTATGGGAAGTAGAGTAAAAGATGTCAGGATACCAAACCCCAAACTATGACCCAATTATCAGACCTAACCTGCTCAGGGCTAACCAAAATATTATACTGTGAAACTGATGAACATCAACTATGTGTCTGCTTAATTTTTCTGGTAGTGCCTTATAAGTCTGAACAGAAATTTTCCAAGTAAATGAAAAGGATTCAAAAGAAAAATGTCCTTACCTAACACTATAAACTAAAACCTATTAGTATTATTTGTTTTCTCCTGTATAGTGTAGAGACCAAAATTCTAATTCCTGGAACTACTTAAATGTGTGACAGCATATTTAACAACCATCTGGCCCCCCCCAATTTCCTTGTCAATAACAGGCTTGGACTGAATGCTTATGAAGGTGTCATTAATCAACACTGTACACTTGGTTAATTTCCTACTCACACAAACACCTACCCTAACCAAACTAGAGATACCAGGGGAAAAAGCTTAAAATCTTCTTTACGGAATAAATGCTAGGAAGATAAAAAGTAGTAGGCTCTATATTATAAAATATTTAGGGTGGCCAAGTTTGTTCAGGTTATTCCATACTACCTTGTGGAAACAACAAACTTTTAGGTCAACCCAATAAACATTTATGAAACTTAACTTACTTAAAAAACATTTTAAAAAATATATTTATTTCTTTGCCAGCTATGCTGGGTCTCTGCTCCTGCGTGGGCTTCTCTCTAGCCGCGGTAAGCAGGGCCACTCTCCAGCTGCAGTATGTGGGCTCCTCACTGTGGTGGCGTCTCTTGTTGAAGAAGCACCGGCTTCAGCAGACCTGGCACGTGGGCTTCATAGGCTGCAGCTCCCAGGCTTCAGAGCACAGGGTCGGTAGTTGTGGCACACAGCTAGGTCGCTCTACCGCACGTGGGATCTTCCCAGGTTAGGGGTCAAACCCGCATCGCAGGTGGATTCTTTACTATTGAGCCACCAGTATTGGGAAGCTCCCAAAATACCTCTTAACTTTTAAAAAATTTATTTTTTTTTTTCCTGTGAAGACATCACCCATAATGTTCTATACTTAAATTCTAAAAAAGAAATTATGCTACAGAAGATTGTGCTAACCTTTCACTATTTTCAGGAGTATCACTGTCCTCACTGAAAAAGATTTTCAGGCTAATCTGACCCTATTACATAACAATATCAATACTAGCAAAAACTAGACAGAAAGATAAACTTGTTAATAGTTATACAGAAGGATGTCCTTCAAAATTTTCCCCAGTAGACAAGATAATTTAGGTTTTTTTAATTAATGTACAACACACTGAATCATCACAGAAGCCCACATAAGAAGCTGTACAAGTCATGTATTCCAATCTCTATTACATTTGTTTATACAACTCTATTAAAGACCATCCTTACCTCTGTTCCCTGTATACTTGGTATGTTTCAGGTTAACTGCATTAGGCATCCATCCAGCTAATTAGTTATAAAATAAATTAGATTACTACTCAATAAGAAAAATCTCTGGCAAATACTGATCCGCCACAACATAGTTGAAGATCAGTCATGAGTTCAAATTCTAACTGCCATTTCTAAGTTTTATACTTTCAGTGGTTCTTTGAAATTCTTTTTCCTCACCTAACCTTCCACACTGCAGGGTTGTTGCAGTGTTCAGAAGAAGGAAGTCTAAAATACAGTAACTGCTCAATAAATATGTATTTTCTTCTCGCTGATCTATAGAACTAGGAACATATATCAAGATTCTATGTTGCCTTGAGGAAAAATTAGTAAGAGCATGTGCCATCTGATTGTATCTAGTTTCCAACTCATTTAAAAAAGTATTTATACTAACCAATAGTATCATTATATGCCTAAACTCATCTCCCAATATATTTGCTTGCTCATTACATTTCTTTGCACTTCTCTGGTGGCTCAGATGGTAAAGCGTCTGCTTACAATGCGGGAGACCCGGGTTAGATTCCTGGGTTGGGAATATCCTCTGGAGAAGGAAATGGCAACCCACTCCAGTGCTCTTGCCTGGAAAATCCCATGGACGGAGGAGCGTGGTAGGCTACAGTCCATGGGATCACAAAGAGTCAGACACAACTGAGCAACCTCACTTTACATTCCCTTGCTGAAGATATCACTGCCTTTCCACCTGTTTTTGCTTCTATTTCCCCGTAGGTAATCCATGCCTGGGGCTTCACAGGGGCTCAGTGGTAAAGAATCCACCTGCAGTAACAGGCGATGTGGGTTCAATCCCTGGGTTGGGAAGATCCCCTAGAGAAAGAAATGGCAACCCACTTCAGTATTTCCTGCCTGGGAAATCCCAAGGACAGAGGAGCCTGGCGGGCTACAGTCCATGGATGGCATTGCAAAAGAGTCGCACCTGACTTAGTGACTGAATAACAGTCCATGACTTAACCACGCTGAAATGCTGCTTGAATTCATCAAATTTTCTCACATCTCTGTTAATACACACAGGAAGTTCTCTTCACCTATATCACTTCCCACCACCCCTGTTCCTTCAGCTAAAAATGCTCTGATATTAAATTCAAGTTCTACAATCTCTAGGAAGCTAGTACACGGTACACACACACATACACATAGCCCTCTAGAAAGGTTAAGCATTCATTTTAGGGCTGGTTTGTTTGTTTTGAGTTGGGGGGGGCCATGCCATGTGGCATGTGGGATCTTAGTTCCCCAACCAGGGATCGAACCCGTGTCCCCGGAGTCTTAACCAGTGGACTGCCAGGGAAGTCCCAAGCATTCAATTTTGGATTCCACACTTTACACACTGCATTATCATTCTTGGTCTACTTGTCTGTCTTCCCTACAAAATAAGAGGTGTGCAGAGAATGGTCCTTACTCATCTTTATCCTGAACATCTAGTGTAATTCCTGCCACATAGTAAATCCTCAAATGTTTCAAGAATTCAATGTCATAACATTGAACAAAACAAAACCTCTCAATTAATAGCTGGGCCAAAAATTGAGATTCAAAAGCATTCTTTTAAGCAACAATATATCATTTTTATGACCTGAAGTATGCCTCCATTGGACTGTACTTAAAAATGGTTAAAATAGTAAATATTAGGTTATATATATTTACCCTATTCCCCCACCCACCCACACACACAGAGTCGAATACATGAGAATGCCTCCAGTGATCCAACTGAAGCTTAATGCCCAGTTATCCTACAAAGCATTCTGCTTTCATTGATAAGTTCTTCTACAAGGGACCCTATAACACAGCAAGTAAAAGTAAGGGCTTTGAAGAGACTGGTCAGCTTTATCACCTGTTGTGTGTGTGTATTCAGTTGCTCAGTCGTGTCAGACTCTGTGGCCACACGGACTGTAGCCCACCAGGCTTCTCTGTCCATGGGATTTCCCAGTGCAGAATACTGGAGTAGGGCTATGTAATCTTAAGCAAGTCACTTAATCATTTTCAAGCTCAGTTTCTTCATCTGCAAATGGGGAGTGTAATATAATCATACCGATCTCCTAGAACTGTAATAAATCACCCACAAAAAGCACTCTGTAAATGCTGTTTTTAAACTGTGCTCTCTAGATTACTGGGTTACACTTAGCCAAAGGAAGGAAAGGCTTTAGACTATCCCTTCCCCCATTTCTTCCTCTATAAAATTTCGCCCTGCATATTCTTTTATTTTACAGATTAAGCTTTCAAGTAGGATCTTTTAAAAACAAAGCATTCCTTGGTTTAAAAGAACTCCAACTACTAATCTAAACAGCACTCAAGTAATGCTTATATTAACATCTCTGGTTTGTAGATCACCACTTACTAAATTCAATTACTTACTCTGAAGGCATTCATACTTAATTTAGTGTTGGTTTACATCTCACAGAAAGAAAATCTTTAAAAATATAATATCATCTCTACTCTTGGTAAAAGCTAACTGAGAAAATTAATTTGAGGCCGATATTGAAGAAAGATTAAAAGTTTCCTATTTGCTACTGAGTCAGGCTAAGTTGTTTAATTAAGTGGTCCTGAATATTAGTCTTACTCATAACCAAATTAAGTGTGTGTGTGTGTATACTATTAACATTAAAAACAGGAAACTGATTTAAATGCAGAATTTTCCAAAATTCGAAATACACTAAAAACTGAGACTCAGGCTGATTATCACCATTTAACTTGCAAAGTTGATGCACAGTTTAGAAACACATTCAAAGTTCCTAAAATACTGTAAGGGCTTAACAAATGTAAAACACTGACTGTAAAGAATTGGCCTGCAATGTGGAAGACCTGGTTTTGATTCCTGGGTTGGGAAGACCCCCTGGAGAAGGGAACGGCTACCCACTCCAGTATTCAGGCCTGGAGAATTCCATGGACAGAGGAGTCTGGCAGGCTACAGTCCGTGGGATGGGAAAGAGTTGGACACAACTGAGCAACTTTGACTTCCCTCTCATACCTCTTATCTCTTTTCTGACTTCCCAAGAACCTATAGTCATCCAAACCTTCTGAAGATTTTGAGACTTCTCTGGACCTCCTCAAACTCTTTCACTAATTATCTCCAATGCTGTCCTCTCATCATTTTCAATACCACTGGGTCCTTTTACACTCACTCAACCCACCATACTTTATTAACATCACCACTGTAACTTACCTCCTTACCTCAGTCCATTTCAACTAACAATTTCAATATTTACAATATTTCTAACAATTATTACATGCCTGGCACCTAACATTTGCCTTCAATGCAGTCCCTGCTTTTGCTTAATGTTTAAATTCACTTTCCCAGGCTTTGAAGCTATCTCTTTGCAGCTCTTTTATGTTTTTCTCCCAATTCTGCAATCCTAACTTCCCCATTTTCACCCCAAACAATTTTGCCTCTTAGTTTTCTGAGGTTTTTCAGTTGAAATTCACCAATCATCTTTTCCAAAGCATGTATCTGTTTTTGAATCTAGTCCTTTTTTCTTCTATTACACTCTTTTCAAAAGAGGAAGTATGACTCCTTCCCAAAGATTAATCTTTCAGCTCTTAGTAGTCACCATTCCATCCAGCCTTTCAAAGGGACTTACATGTTCCACCTCTGGAGGATCTTTAATCACCCTCTGCAATTACCTGCTTCCCTTCTAACTTTAGGCAAGAGCAAATAACTCCTACTTTAACAAAAACATAAACGTACAAATAAAATCATCGTATTTTCTATCCTTCTACTCAAAAACAAATATTGAAAATAAATTCTACACTAACTCCATTTTCCAAATACCTTGTTAACCTCTTGTACTTCAGTTTCTGCCCCCATAAAATTACTGCAACTCTTTCAAAATAACTGAGAAAATGCAAGAACATACTGAATTCAAGTCAGCTAATTCGATGAAAAAAATTTTTAATTTACCCAAACAGTAGTAAAGTACAAAATTTTAAGACAAAACACTTTATGCAAAATATATGAAACCTAAACATTATCCTCACCACCTTTTCCTTCTTCTTATAAAAACAAAAAAAACCTAGTAAGATATATTAGCATTTATCTTTCAGGTGAATAACCACTGATTTCCAATATTCCTTTTTTTGGGGGTTGTGCCACATGACTTACAGGTCTTAGGCTCCCAACCAGGGACTGAACCAGAGCCTCCAGCAGTGAAAGTAAGAAATCCTAACCACTAGACTACCAGGAAATTCCCCTGATTTTCAATAAAGGGCTGCTGCTTAGTCAGGAACTTAACCTGACATAACCAATGGCCAAGAAAGATAAATATCCCCCTCCTCAAATTTCAAACCATGTCTGTTTGGAGCAATCAGTTCAGTTCAGTCTCTCAGTCGTGTCCGACTCTTTGCGACCCCATGAACTGCAGCACGCCAGGCCTCCCTGTCCATCATCAACTCCCAGAGTTCACTCAAACTCATGTCCATCGAGTCGGTGATGTCATCCAGCCATCTCATCCTCTGTCGTTCCCTTCTCCTCTTGCCCCCAGTCCCTCCCAGCATCAGGGTCTTTTCCAATGAGTCAACTCTTCGCATGAGGTGGCCATAACAATGACCAAAATTACTGGTTAAAAAAAGTTTTAAAGCACAAACCACTCCCCTCAAAAAACAAAACAAAACAAACCTTAATTTAGCTAACTTCACTTAATTATGCCAAATTATAACAAAAATATCAACATCTGTAGCTATTTGATAAACAATAGCTACTAACAACCTAAGGTATAACTTTTACTCATAAGCACCAGAAGCCTCATTAAAAATGATGTGTTGGGACTTCTCTCATGGTCCAGTGGCTAAGACTTTGAGCTCCCAATGCAGGGGACCCAGGTTCGATCCCTGGTCAGGGAACAAGATCTCACCTGCTGCAACTAAGACCTGGTACAGCCAAATAAATAAATATTTTTAAAAAAATGATACATTTACTATCAGGCTACTTACAAGCTAATAACTTTAAAGACTGCTGATTTCCTGAGGATATCAAGACTATAAGACTTGTATTCTGCACCATCACCCAAGTAATACATAAACCCATCTAATACTACACTCAAGTTTTTTTTTTTCCTTAAACCTCTGTATCAGTGTAATCTACATTAAGTCAAAGTCGCTCAGTCCTGTCTGACTCTTTGCGACCCCATGGACTATACAGTCCATGGAATTCTCCAGGCCAGAGTACTGGAGCGGATAGCCTTTCCTGTCTCCAGGGGATCCTCCCAACCCAGGGATCGAACCCAGGTCTCCCGCGTTGCAGGTGATTCTTTACCTGCTGAGCTGCAAGGGAAGCCCAATCTACATTAAGATATTCACAAACATTCAAAAACTGAAGAACACTATTATAAAGGTCATTTTAGTTACCAATTTTTCTAACATAAATAGGAAGACTACTCCTTTCTCTCAAAACACAAGCTATGAACATGTCATAGTGTGGTGTCACACACATAGTTAAAGCTATCCTGACTGAGGCATCTACCACTCAGATAAAACCATTGAAGACACCTGTGTATGGACAGTATTCAAAGCTTTCTCACCAAACCTCTTTTCTCCCTCATCTTCCTCTTAGTACATCTCACCACCACTTAATTCCTCAAGCCAGGAACCTGGAGGTCATTTTTGACACCTTTCATTTACATTCAGTTCACCATGAAGTTGTCAATTTCTCTATTGTTCCCATCTCCTTGTCTCTATCAAATCAAATTTTATATATACATATACACATATCACCTTTTCCATTCCCTCATCTCTATTGCTGCTACCCTAGTTCCAGTTAGCATTGTTTTACCTGTGATGATAGTAGCATGTCTTTGCTTTCACTCTTGCCTTTAGCTCCAATCTAAGCGAAAGTGATTTAAAAATTAAAGTATATTACTCCTCTGCTTCAAAATCTTCAATGACTGAAATGTCCTTAGTAAAACCCAAAAGTCTTTAACATGCCCTGCAAGGCCCCGCATGATCTGCTTTCTGCCTCTCTCTCTTTTCATCCTGCATGGTCTCCCTCCATTATGTTCTTGCTATCCTGAACTTCTTTCATTTCTTCAAGGTATTAATCATTTTCTTGCCTTCATATGTATTTTTCTCCATTCCAGGAATCTCTTTTCCTGCCTGGCTTCTTAGTCTTGTCGTTGTGACTTAAACAGCACCACCTGAGAGGCCTTCTCTGACCATACACACTAAACCTTCTCCATTTTTCCCTCTCATAGCACTCTGTTCTCTTTCCTTACTGTATTCATCCTAAGTTGAAATTTGACATTTGTTTATTGTTTATTCGTTATGTGTTTCCACTATCAGACTGTATATTCTAGAAAGGCAAAGATCACATTATAGTACATATAATAAATTACTAAATAAAAGGACCACTGAATAAATCTGCTTAATGGACGGATGGATGTGTATGACCTGGAGTCCAGGAAACAAATTACAGCTCAAAGTGGCTTTCTCCTCCTTTGGGTTTCTCACCATCACTTTTTCAACTTTACAATTGCTTCTAAAAGGAGCAAAAAGTATTCCTGCAAATTCAAAGGCAATACAATAGAAGGAATGCCAGCAAACTACACAATGTCAAAAAAGTGAGACAAATAATAATCCTATGATTTCATGGGAAGAAGAAATCCTTAAAGGCTACAATGATAAGAGATGATTTTACTCACAGGTGGAATTTGACTTGAGTATTCACAGACTGGTAAAACTCAAGAAAGGTGGAATGTATGGGAGGGAAGCCCAAATAAGGAGTAAAGAGACACAAAGTGTTAGAATACAGTTACAAAACTGGAATGTGGCAACTTATATTTACAAAGTAGATAAGTGTAAAAAAGCTGAATCTGTATTTTGCCAGAACATGTTAATCATGTTAAGACCACAACATCTACAAAACATTTGAAAGGTTACAATAAAATCACTCTATCTCAGTCTCCATGAATCCCTTCTAATTCCAGTCTTTGGCTTTTAGAGTTTTTCAAACATCTATGACAACACACTCTCATAACTAGTTTTCATAATTCATTTTCACTCTGACCAACCACCTCAAGTTTCTATATTCTCATTGCTATGTATTTTATTCATTATACTAACACCTGATGAAATTTCCCCAGTAGATTATTTCAATCATATTCATTTTTCCTTTTTAGACTTTGATCTGAGACTTTTTACCCTTTGCTGACAAAGTGTAATAGTTGACTTTTTCTTGTATTACATTTCTATCACTGATCCAACTCTTCAGAAAATCTAAAATATTCGTATGTACTTACGTTTTCATTTTACTATTGGTAGAAGCTTCAATAGATTTTACTTCTAAATCTGTAATGCTACTTCAGTTCCCCATCCTAAATTTACACAAGCCTCTCCTTTGAGTCCATCTTATTTCCATAGGTAAACTACCAAGGCGTAGTTAGTTCAGTGCCTTATGGAAGGCAGTCATATTAGATACAGGGCCTGGAGTTAGAAGTATCTAAAGATACTTCCAAGTTGAAAAGGCTATGATTTCATTAATCTTTTCTTGTCATGGACTTTGTTCATTGACAACACTGCTTTCCTACCTTTATTCATACTTGCTCACTTGAGGTTATTCTAAAAATGTTTCCCAGAAAGGCCAGTTTACCTGAAATACCAATATACCACTATTTCTTTCAAAACCTCTGCCTTTTGAAAACTTAAATCCAAGAATAATTTGCATTTCAGAGAAAAATCTTGGGATGTTTAGAATCACAGATTTGTTAAATGGGAGAAAATGAAGGTTCACAGTATTTAATTAACTGGACTACAACTATACAGCTAGTAAACTGACACAACCATTTCTCTCCAATCAGCATGCCATCCAAGACAAGAAGGCTTTACTGGTTACACCAGCACAATATTTTCTTCCTAATATTATTTCCAAAATCCTTAGGACACCAGTTTCTCCTAATCAATCACAACGGTTTTTGTTTTTAAACTCTACAATACCCACTATCCTAAAACTGTTCAAGGATGACAGAGATACCAGAGGCAAGCCTGGGAGGCAACCACTTTGATTTTCCTCAGATCATTTTATGTCTATATTACATGAAGTGGATTTTATAGGAAACTCCCCAAGGATTGAGACCTGCCAAGACTTTGGAGTATACTATAACTATTTAACGTGAAGAGCTTCCCAGGTAGCTCAATGGTAAAGAATCCACCTTAGACAGCAAGATCAAACCAGGTTGAAGGAAATCAACCATGAATATTCACTGGAAGGACTGATGCTGAAGCTGAAGTCCAATACTCTGGTCACGTGATGTGAAGAGCCAACTCACTGGAAAACATCCCGATGCTGGCAAAGATTGAGGGCAGGAGGAGAAGAGGGCAATAGAGGATGGGATGGTTGGATGGCATCACCGCCTCAATGGACATGAATTTAAGCCAACTCCGGGAGACAGTGAATGACAAGGAAGCTTGGTGTGCAGAAGTGCATGGGTCACAAAGAATAAGACACAACTGAGCAACAGAACAGCAGCAGCAAAGAATCTGCCTGATAATGCAAGAGATGCAGGTTTGAGCCCTGGGTCAGGAAGATCCCCTGTAGAAGAAAACGGCAAACCACTCCAGTAATCTTCCCTGGGAAATCCTATGGATAGAGGGACCTGGCGAACTACAGTCCACGCGGGTCACAAAAAAGTCAGACACAACTTAGTGACTAAACAATAACAAGGCAATATAAACAGAAAAAACGAAAGCTACATGGTAGCAATAGATATTTTTCATTTAGTAAATATTTTGTTGTTTAATAAACAATATTTTATGATTTAACAAAAAAATCTTTTGTTGCTCAGTCATGTCCAACTCTTTTGGGACCCCATGGACTGTAGCCCGCCAGGCTCTTCCCATAGGATTTCCCAGGCAAGAATACAGAAGTGGGTTGCCATTTCCTCCTCCAGGGGATCTTCTTGACCCAGAGATGGAATTGGAGTCTCCTGTGTTGAAGGCGGATTCTTTACAACTGAGCCACCCAGGAACCCCAAAATAGTATTTATCAAACACTGGTCATATGGAAGGCTCTGTGCTGTTACCAAAAAGTCACATTTAAATTCAAGTTCTGTATATCTAACATAAAACAAACACTAAATTCATCCTTTTGCACTGCAAAAATCAAAAACAACCGCCCCCTCCGCAAAGAGGAATCCCCTCTTAAGTTCCCCTTCCGTACATTCAAGTATTTGTAAACCTAATGGTTCTAAGTACCTGTACAATTATGTAGAGTTTAGGCTAAGTAATATTAACAAAAATTCTATTCAAGATCACAGATGCTTAAGTAAAACTAGAGACTCTGAAATCAGAGAAAAGCTGAGAAATGCAAAACTAAGAAACTGAATTGTGATAATGACTGCATTCATGAAGATAAACTTTATTTAATGGGGAGGGGCTCTGAAGTACTTATGAGTATTTCACATAAATTGATTAAAAGTCACTATACAGTTACATCTAAGTCCAAGAAAGTAACTGTGTAACACTGGTAAATAATCACAATTGGAAAAGAAAAAAAAAAACCTCATCTACTTTGTTCTGAAAAGTTTTATTTTCCTTAAGAAAAGGGGCGGGGGAGGGGGCAAAACAAAACCAAAAAAGGAACAAACAGAAACCACTCTGAGCTGGCGACTGCTACAGGCCAGTCAGACACCCAGGCTTTCCGGGTCGTGCGTGGCTTTGGGATGGATCTCCGCGAAGAGAGCCCTGGAACCACCCATCACGTCCCACACCCAGATGCCAAGAAAGCAGCAGTCACGGCGGAGGCCCGACACACACAGGGGCTGGTGGGGTCGGGGCCCGGCTGCAGACGTGGAGAGGCCCTCGGGGCGGGGTATCAGGGAGAAGCACTGCGGTCGTAACCCGGACGCCCAGGCCTGGGAAAGCGCCGGGGGCGTCCCGGGCTCCAAGGCACCCAGCACTCGCGCGGGACGCCTTGTCATGAGTCACGGAGGCGAGAAAGCAGGCGGGAGGGGGAAGAAGCTGCAGGATGGAGGGAAGCCCGACCCTCGGGAGGGAGGCGAGCGGACGGGGAGGCCCGGACCTCAGGCGGGGAGGGGAAGGGGAGGACGTCCTGCCAACCCACGCCCTGCCCGCCCTGCCCTCACCTCCATCCGACGCAACAGGCTCTGCGACCCGGTCCCGACCCCGGGGTCTGCGGGCTGGGAGGCGGGGGCAGTTGCCCGCAGCCATGACAGGCGCGGGGCGGGCCGCGGGCGGGCTGGGCCGCACGTGCGGGCAGCGCCCCATCCCAGGCCTCCCTGGGCGCCCGCCCGCCCCCGAGCGCCGGCCCCTCACCTCGGCGGCCGCGACGCGGCCCGGCCTGCCCCGACTCCCCACCTCCACCCCCACCCCGGCCGAGCGGCGGCGGCGGCGGCGGCACGTACTCACCGCCGCTCGCGGGCTCTCGGGCTTCGCCATGACTGAGGCGCCCCCGCCGCCCCGCGCTTCGACCGAGACTGACACGCGCGGCTGGCCGGGCGGGGGCGGCCTCAGGCGACCACCCGGATGACAGAACCCGCCCCCGCCTCTCCCCACCAGTTGAGCAGCGGCCGCTGCCCCGGGGCGCCCCCGGGGCTTCCTCCCCACGACTGGGGCGGCCGGTGGCAGCGACGGGTGGCGGCGGCACTTACCGGCGGCGCGGCCAGGCCCCCCTGTCAGCGCGCGGCCGGGAGGGTGCGGAGGGAGGAGTGAAGGGGCACCGCCTCCCCCGCGCCGCCACGCACCCGCCTGATTGGCCCAGTTCACTCCCCCAGCGCGACCCCACCAGCCCCTGCGAGCGGCACTCCGGCAGCACCGGCGCGTCATTTGCATATTTGTGCCCGCGCCGCTGATTGGCCCGGGTTCGGAGGGGCGGCCGAGGCCGCGGCGGCTCCCGCCGCCGCTCCCGCAGCGCCGGGCGACCGGGGAGGGAAGATTCCCCTCTGTCGCTACCCTTCCCACACGACCCGGTCTGACCTGGGGCGGAGGGCGGCGGGAGGCGGGGTCGCTGCCCGGCTCCAACATGGCCCCGCCATGCCGCCGACCCAATCGCCGGTGCGGTTACTCCCGGAGCCCTGGGCGGCCTCGGGGCGGGGAAGTGTTGGGGCCGGGCGCCCTCTGGCCGGAGCGCGGGGCAGTGCAGTGGCCCGGGCTCCCCTCGCCGCCCCGCCGCGGCCGCCACGTCAGGCCGCGCCCTCACGGCGGCCTCTCCCCTCCCCGCGGCCCCGCCGCCACGTCAGGCCCGGCAGGCACACCCGGGCCGCGAGCTGACCGACGGCGGGGTCGGCGCCGAGGTCATTCACTCGCTGGGCATTTCCCCGCCAGGCTGGGGTCCGCCGAGGAACCGGGAGGGTTTCTGGAGCCTCCCTCTTGACACTGTCGTGATTTTGGACCCCAGGTTCTCCCTTCGGTCTGAGACGGCGGTGGCACACGCCTGTGCCGGAGAATCAGGAGCCAGGAGAGTGTCGCCGCGATGATACAGCGATTCAGCCCAGGTGCTAAGCACCAACCGCGAAAGCCGCGCCAGGCTAAGGAAAGACCCAGCCCCATGTCCCCATCTAGAGAGACCGCGCGCACCTCAAGTGGTGGAGAGCCGGGCTGACACCTCGTCATCCCCATGATCAGGCCCGCGTTCTAAATTGCACAGCTATGAAGGGAAAGAAAGAACAACCTCCTCCGACTCTCCCGCCCTCCCCGCCCCCCCCCACCCAAAAGAGGGGAAGGAACTGGTCCAAGACTAGGGAGCGTACTAGAAAACAACTGGCTTACGAAGGCCTGGGGACACCTGGGTTCCTACTCTGTCACTAATTAACTGGGTGACCTACATTAAATCATAACATGTCCCAAGGCCTCGGTTTTCCCTTCTGTGAAATTAGGAGGGTGGACACATTTTCTAAAAGCCTTCCGATTCTAAAAATTCTACAGGTCTCTTAGGTCCTGAGCTGGCTTTAATACCGGATTAAAACGTTAACATCCATATTTGAACGAGAGAAGACAAAATAACGGAAGGTTACAAGTTCACTCGGGCTTCCCTCATAGCGCAGTCGGTAAATCATCTGCCTGCAATAGGCAGCACCACCTTATGTTTGTTCCCTTTCCCATCCTGCTGCTGCTGCTAAGTCGCTTCAGTCGTGTCCGTCTCTGTGCGACCCCATAGACGGCAGCCCACCAGGCTCTCCCGTCCTTGCGATTTCCCATCCTAGAAGGGTGATATTTAACATTCACTTTGAGAAGGGATAGACTACCCATTCTAGTATTCTTGGGCTTCCCTTGTGGCTCAGCTGGTAAAGAATCCGCCTGCAGTGTTGGAGATCTGGGTTCGTTCCCTGGGTTGGGAAGATCCCTGGAGAAGGGAAAGGCTACCCACTCCAGTATTCTGGCCTCGAGAATTCCATGGACTGTATGGGGTCGCAAAGAGTCGGACACGACTGAGCGACTCACACTGCACTTTCACTTGACAGAAATCTCTTGAATTTCTGTCTTCACAAAGAAGGATAGTGCAATGTCACTGTGCATGTTTATGCCTGACCAGAATGGAATGGCTGCAGTATACAGACAGCTAGTTGCCAAGCAATTTCACTCTTTATTAAGGCTGTCCAGAGTAGATCAACACAACATTGTTTAGCTGAGATACTGAAAGGGTTGGGAGAAAACCCTGCTGAGGGAGAAGGTACAATTACAGTTATGATTCCCCTGGATAGTTAGTAACAACTATACGCTAGGATAAGAATACACAAAAAACAGTTCACCTTTGAGCTCCCTACACTTCTTATTTGAATGCCACTTTAGCTTGCAAATTCTACCTGCTGAGTCAAATCTAAGGCCAGAAACACCTCATTTATCTGGCAAGATACTCCATTTAAATGAAACCTTTACCTACTTTACAGAACTCCTCTCCCCAAGAAACCCCACATTTTCTTGAATACAGCCCTTTGAAAAATACACGCTTGGTGATTAAGGAGCATCGTTATCATTATTACCATTATTGCATTCTATTAAGACCAATGAATGCCCTTAAAATTATGTAGATCTATGTCTCTATAATTTCATGGCTGTAATCACCATCTGCAGTGATTTTGGAGACCCCAGAATAAAGTCTGACACTGTTTCCACTGTTTCCCCATCTATTTCTCATGAAGTGATGGGACCAGATGCCATGATCTTAGTTTTCTGAATGTTGAGCTTTAAGCCAACTTTTTCACTCTCCTCTTTCACTTTCATCAAGAGGCTTTTAGTTCCTCTTCACTTTCTGCCAGAACGGTGGTGTCATCTGCATATCTGAAGTTATTGATGTTTCTCCCAGCAATCTTGATTCCAGCTTGTGCTTCTTCCAGTCCAGCGTTTCTCATGATGTACTCTGCATGTAAGTTAAATAAGCAGGGTGACAATATACAGCCTTGACGGACTCCTTTTCCTATCTGGAACCAGTCTGTTGTTCCATGTCCAGTTCTAACTGTTGCTTCCTGACCTGCATATAGGTTTCTCAAGAGGCAGGTCGGGTGGTCTGGTATTCCCATCTCTTTCAGAACTTTTCACAGTTTCTTGTGATCCACACAGTCAAAGGCTTTGGCATAGTCAATGAAGCAGAAATAGATGTTTTTCTGGCACTCTCTTGCTTTTTCGATGATCCAGCGGATGTTGGCAATTTGATCTCTGGTTCCTCTGCCTTTTCTAAAACCAGTTTGAACATCTGGAAGTTCACAGTTCACATATTGCTGAAGCCTGGCTTGCAGAATTTTGAGCATTACTTTACTAGCGTGTGAGATGAGTGCAATTGTGCAGTAGTTTGAGCATTCTTTGGCATTGCCTTTCTTTGGGATTGGAATGAAAACTGACCTTTTCCAGTCCTGTGGCTACTGCTGAGTTTTCGAAATTTGCTGACATATTGAGTGTAACACTTCAACAGCATCAACTTTCAGGATTAGAAATCCTTCCTATTCCTTGGAAGGAAAGTTATGACCAACCTAGATAGCCTACTGAAAGCAGAGACATTACTTTGCCAACAAAGGTCCGTCTAGTCAAGGTTATGGTTTTTCCAGTGGTCATGTATGGATGTGAGAGTCGGACACTGTGAAGAAAGCTGAGTGCCCAAGAATTGATGCTTTTGAACTGTGGTGTTGGAGGAGACTCTTGAGAGTCCCTTGGACTGCAAGGAGGTCCAACCAGTCCATCCTAAAGGAGACCAGTCCTGGGTGTTCATTGGAAGGACTGATGCTGAAGCTGAAACTCCAGTACTTTGGCCACCTCATGCGAAGACTTGACTCATTGGAAAAGACCCTGATGCTGGGAGGGATTGGGGGCAGGAGGAGAAGGGGACGACAGAGGATGAGATGGCTGGATGGCATCACCGACTCGATGCACATGAGTTTGGGTAAACTCCTGGAGTTGGTGATAGACAGGGAGGCCTGGTGTGCTGCGATTCATGGGGTCGCAAACAGTCGGGCAGGACTGAGCGACTGAACTGAACTGAAGTGATGTCTCTATAATAAATTACCTCTAGAATGCTGTTTTATGATAACTTTAGATTTATATCTGTTTATGTGTCCTTTCTCACTACTGCGCTGACACTTCTCCATTCTTCTACCTAACAACCTTCTTTCCTGTTTTTGTTTGTTTGTTTGTTTTTAATGATTCTATTGTACTATGAACTTAGACACAGATAAACTTCTATTATTAGTTTAGAGACTTTCAAGTTTTGAGTAACGATTTTCTGTGGGACTGCCATGTAGATTAAGCACATGAGGTTCTGTGACATCTGTTTTAACTGCTCAATAACTAGTTTTCACTTATTTCTTAAATCTTAGTAGTATTCTTGATTACTGAATTTTCTGAATATGTGCACTCTAGAAAAACCATTGCAAAGGATGGCTCTACGTTTTAGGATTTAGAGGCTACATCAGTAAATACTACTTTTGGCAATTTAAATGAATAAGAATCAATAATAATCAATCAAGAATCAATAATCATCAACATCTAAATCTAGTAATAATGGCCTCAGGCAATGGAATATCCACAACCAGGCGGTAGCAGTGCTTTCTCCAGGTCCCTCTGCTGCTGCTGCTGCCGCTAAGTCGCTTCAGTCATGTCCGACTCTGTGTGACCCCACAGACGACAGCTCACCAGGCTCCCCCATCCCTGGGATTCTCCAGGCAAGAATACTGGAGTGGGTTGCCATTTCCTTCTCCAGTGCATGAAAGTGAAAAGTCAAAGTGAAGTCGCTCAGTCGTGTCCGACTCTTAGCGACCCCATGAACCACAGCCTACCAGGCGCCTCCGTCCATGGATTTTCCAGGCAAGAGTCCTGGAGTGGGGTGCCATTGCCTTCTCTGCCAGGTCCCTCTATCCCACTCTAAAAATGGCTCCATTCCTACCCAAAGTCTTTTAAACCCAAAAGATCCCATATCTGCAGACACAATGTTTCAGGTCTCTAGGAAGCTGTGCTATGTCAGACAGCTGTTCTTCACACCCTGAATGAAGCATTCTACAAGTGTATCCAGTCGGTACCATTTACTGAAATCTAACTAGTCCCAAGCACTGTGTAAGGGTTTATAAGGGTTTAGCTCAGGAAGCTAGCAACTTCCAGCTTTGTTATAGTATTAATTACATAATTGTATTTTATTTTACATTCACAGTGACTCTATGAGAAAGGGATTATTCTCTCCTATTTTACAGATGGAAAGACTTAAAAATCTTGCCCTGGTTACACAATCAGAGATAGGATTCAAACTTTAAAAAGCCTGTAACTCTTAGCCATTATACTATATCCCTCCCTGAGCTTTCGTTTCCAATTCCAAGTTTACTAAGGAAACTTGTATTAACTAATTTGGCACCTTGTAAGGAAGAATTCCCCGCACAGCCATTTTGGTTGAGATTACCAAGAAAGGAATATCTCAAAATGCATATAGTGTATCAAACTTGGCATTTTCTTGCAAGTTTGAGAGGGTATGAACCAATGCTCTGGTACTGTGCACTTTGGAGAATAACTGGTAAAATCAAGATTCTAAGATGGCAAAACTAAGGATTAGACCCTACTTCATTGAGACCTACAGAGGTGATGCCCACAGAACAGTCAAAACAACCGTAAAGAAAGAAGAAAGTTGGAGGATGCTCACTTCCTGACTTCAAAACTTACTACAGCACTGCAGAAATTGGACAGTGTGGTACTGGCATAAGGATAGACATATAGATCGATGGAATAGAATTGAGAGTCCAGAAAAAACCTTTACGTTTATAGTTAATTGATTATCAACAAGACTGCCAAGACATTTAAATTGAGAATGGCAACTATATGTGCTAGAGAATGAAGTTGGATTCCTACCTCACACCAAATACAAAAAAGAATAAATGAAAAAGGATCATAGACCCAAATGTAAGAGGTAAAACTATAGCTCTCTAAGAAGAGGAGTAAATCTTCAGGAACTTGGGTTAGGCAATGGTTTCATATATATGATACCAAAAGCATAAATAATAAAAGAAAATATAAATTGGACTTCATTAAAATAAAAAACTTTTGCACAAGCAACCAAAGAAAAAAATAGATAAACTAAATGTCAAAATAGAAGACTTCTGTGCTTCAAAGGACACTATTAAGAAAATGCAAAGAAAGACACCTACAGAATGACAGAAAATATCTGCAAATCATACATCTGATAAAGGTATAGTATGCAGAATATATAAAGATCTCTTACAACTCAGCCATTTTTAAAAAATCCAATTTTAAAATAGGCAAAGTATTTTTGAATAGACATTTCTTTGATGAAGATATACCACAGCCAATATGCACATGAAAAATGCACTCTAATAATTGGTAGTTATTAACAAAATGCAAATTAAAACCACAGTGAAATATGACTTCACATCCATTAGGATGGCTATCGTAAAAAAGGCTGGCAATAACAAGTGTCCATGAGGATGTGGAGAAGTTAGAAGCCTCATACATTGCAGGTAGGAAAGTATTCAAAAAATGGTGCAGCCACTTTGGTCAACAGTCCTTCCAAAGGTTAAACATAGTTATTATATGACCTAGAAGCCCCAATGAGATGAACACATGTGTATAACTTACACACAGATGTTCATAGCAGTGTTATTCATAATAGCCCTAAAGTGGAAACAACCCAAATATCCATCAAATGATGAACTGAACCAAAGTGTTACATCACAATGGAAAATTATTCAACCATAAAAAGAGTTGATTGACTACTGCTACCTGGTACAACATGGAAGAAGCTTGAAAACATTCTGCAGAATAATAAGAGCCAGATATAAAAGACCACATATATGGTTCCATTTACATGAAATGTCCAGATTAAGGAATCAAGGGAGAAACGAGGTGGATTAGTGGTTGCCTATGGCTGGGTTGGGGAGAAAGGGATGAAGAATGAAGAAGAGTGACTGATAATAGATACTAATGGGGGGGGTGGGGAATAATGAAAATGTTCTAAAATTAGATTGTGGTGATGTTTGTACAACTAAATACCACTGAAATGTGAATTTTTATGGTAGGTAAATACTATTTCAATAAAGCTGTTTTTAAAAAAGTAATGCCTACCAGCAACTTTCAACTTTGTTACAGTATTACAGTCATTAAATTCATATATTAATGTATGCTGCTAAGTCACTTCAGTCGTATCCGAATCTGTGTGACCCCATAGACGGCAGCCCACCAGGCTCCCCCGCCCCCAGGATTCTCCAAGCAAGAACACTGGAGTGGGTTGCCATTTCCTTCTCCAATGCATGAAAGTAAAGTTGCTCAGTTGTGTCCGACTCTTTGAGACCCCATGGACTGCAGCCTACCAGGCTCCTCCATCCATAGGATTTTCCAGGCAAGAGTATTGGAGTGGGGTGCCACTGACTTCTCTGATATTTATGTATATATGTATATATATATACACACACACACACACATGTTGAGCAAAAGGAATAGATACATTTTAATTATTTATCAATTAAGCAGCAAATAATTTTTTAAATCTGAAGATTATTGGAGTGGCACTGTTATTTCTCACATTGAGCTCACCAGTTTGGTGACTTTGGGGTAATTTATATGCATTTACTCCAAGAATTGGTGATGGACAGGGAGTTCTGGCGTGTTATGGTTCATGAGGTCTCTAAGAGTCGGACACGACTGAGCGACTGAACTGAACTGAACTGAAATACCCTCACCATGTATGTCTACCAGGCTGGGAACTGTGTTGGCTACAGAAGAAGGGATTGTTATTCCCATATAAATAATCATGAATTATTAGTAATAAATACTGAACAAATGTGTGTAGATAAAATATTTTTTCATTCATCTTCTTTGACATTCATTCACAGGTTGAGGCACTAAATGTTCTTTCACAGAGTATACTTTTGTAATCTTTTACACATTTTATGTAGATTCATAACTTAAAATGTTTTATGCTCCATTATATTATGGAATCTAACATGATTTCCATCTTTCCACAGTCATAAGTAGTAGCTTGAGGAGCTTAGATACTTTTCCACTTTAGGAAAGGAATCTGAAAGGAACTTTAGTTGGTTCATGTGTGTGTGAATGTATGCACTCAGTTGTGTCTGATTCTGCGACCCCATGGACTTGCCAGGCTCCTCTGTCCAGAGGATTTTTCACGCAAGAATACTGGAGTGGGTTGCCATTTCCTTCAGTAATGAGTGAAAACTAACTTCACATTAGCCCCTGGGTGTTGTGAAATTTCCTGAGTTCCATGGAAAATACAGGTTCTTTTTAGAACAGGGGTAAAGGACATCATTAGAAAGCTCTTTAGCTTTCCTTTTCAGGCTCTTGTTCAAGCAAATAGAAAAGAGGGTCGGCTTTCAGTTGTAGCTTGCTGCTGCTGCTGCTAAGTCGCTTCAGTTGTGTCCGACTCTGTGTGACCCCACAGATGGCAGCCCACCAGGCTCCCCCATTCCTGGGATTCTCCAGGCAAGAACACTGGAGTGGGTTGCCATTTCCTTCTCCTGTGCATGAAAGTGAAAAGTGAAAGTGAAGCCGCTCAGTCTTGTCCGACTCTCAGCGACCCCATGGACTGCAGCCCACCAGGCTCCTCCATCCATGGGATTTTCCAGGCAAGAGTACTGGAGTGGGGTGACATTGCCTTCTCCAAGTTGTAGCTTAGAGTACCTCAAAGATCAGTTAAAAGTATATTCAGCACTGTTTTCAAATCAAGAGGCTGCTGATAAAAACATCCAAAGGATGTATTCAGCCAGGCGGCCATTCTTCAGACTCTTATCTTAGGCCTACTTAATCAGGAAAAGATCTTTGAGTCTCTAAATTGTATCTATTTTATCCCCTGCTTTTAGTTAGGAAATATACCTCAAAGCATGATCCTGCTTGACAGTTCAAATCTTTCACTGTTTTGATTTTCTACAGTTGCTTGTCCTGGCAATTTCCTGGCGGTTCAAGGGCTAGGACTACATGCTCTCACTGCCAAGGGTCTGGGTTTGATCCCTGGTCAGGGAACTAAGATCCCACATGGTTCATGGCATGGCAAAAAAAAACAAAAACAAAAACACGACAGTTGCTTGTTCTAATCTTAAAAGAGGTTTTGCTGTTTTCCTTGATAAGACATCCTGAGCATCTTATTCCCTCTCTTTGTCCATCTGCTTTTCTTTGAGTAACATAAACACTCCTGGAGAAGTTTCTAAATCAAGTTTGAGGGGATGAAATGTATAATGTGCAGCTGCTATTTAAGAAATTAATTCATTCAACAAATATTTAAAGAATATCTGTGAATGGGAATTCCCTGGTGGTCCTGTGGTTAGGCCTCGACGCTTTCACTGCCTAGGGCAGTGAAAACAGGAAAGTCATAGAGATTAAGCCTTTTACAGGCTTATATTTGATTTCTCCATTACAGATATTTGGGCTTCCCAGGTGCTGCATTGGTAAAGAAACAGCCTGCCAGTGCAGGAGATGCAAGAGACAAGGGTTCGATCCCTGGGTCAGGGAGATCCCTTGGGGTAGGAAATGGCAACCCACTCCAGTATTCTTGCCTGGGAAATCCCACTGAGGAGCCTGGAGGGTTACAGTTCAGGGGGTGGCAGAGTCAGACACAACTGAGCGCGCGCACGTGCGCGCACATACACACACACACACACACACACACACGCAGATTTCTGACAAACATCCCACCTTCCAGAAAGTCTGGATGGGTAGAGAAAACTCAAAAATAGTATGTCAGAGAGTACGTGGGTTCAACCCCTAGTGAGAGAACTAAGATCCTGCAAGCCTCATGGTGCGGCCAAAAAAAAAAAGAAAAGAATACCTGTGAGGTGTCAGGTGCAGCGCTAGGAGCTGGAAACACAACAGTGAAAAAATAGGCATGGCCCTTTGCCTTGTGACAAGTTTTGTAAAGCAAATAAACACCCACTAATGAATTATTTTTATTAATTTCCTAATAGTTAACTTACAGGTACTGTGATTGGTGTACTTAAAAAAAAAGTATGCTCTACATCACAGAGCCTAAGGACTAATGGAAACTGTAGACATTTATTTTTCTAATCAACTCGTTTGTTTTAGAGGTATTATGGGCATCTTATTTCAAGGAGAAATCCATCCTGGTGCAATTGAAATCCATCTTTCAGCTTCAAAAAAGAGAAAATTGCCCCAGGTTTCCTGTGAATATTTCTTGACTTGTTTTTCCTTATTCATGATAGCCACAACTATAATTTGGTCACCATCTTTCCATAATCCGATCAGCCAGGTTTCACACTTCCTGTTGTGTCTTGGAAAGAGCTTACAGAACTCATGTATTATTGCTAAGAATAAAATCTTTAACAATTACTTTAGTCTTGTATTTTTTTAAAAAATTGAATGTTGTTTTTCATGCCTCATATGGATTTCTTCAGAAGGGCTATCTTTCTTATTAAGATCATCTTTTAAAGCACTTTTATTTTATCAGGGAAACATACCATCTCTTATGTAAAAGCATGAGGGGATTATTGGACTTCTTGGACATTCTGGTTGAGGATACATATTAATTATAGTTGTTTTCTCTGCACTGAACCCCAAGATTTGTTTTATAGAGAATAAGTAAAACATGCCAACCAGGAAAATTAATTCCAGGTTACATGATTGAAAAAAAATTGTTTTAAATTCAAGAGGAGAGAGGCCTTAGAAAGCTTTGCTGAAAATAAATCAGTGTAGCTTTTTTCCCCTCTGGTTACCATTACACAGTAAACAGTTAGTAACCCTGAACATTTTTTTTTTTTTTTTGGCTGTGCTTCATAGCTTGGGGGATCTCATCTTAGTTCCCCAACCAGGGATTGAACTTGGGCCCTCAGGAGTGAAATCAAGGAGTACTAACCACTTG
This sequence comes from Redunca redunca, assembly GCA_006410935.1. Taxonomy (NCBI): domain Eukaryota; kingdom Metazoa; phylum Chordata; class Mammalia; order Artiodactyla; family Bovidae; genus Redunca; species Redunca redunca. Next base: position 8,547 of record SJYQ01012618.1, on the reverse strand, counting down.
ACCATCAGGGAATTCCCAGATCCCGCACAACTGAAGTAGAAATCTTTATGAAAACAAGCAAAGGAACTGAGTCAATGTTTCTTAAAACAAGATATTGATAGAAATTAAGCCTTTCAGTCGGTAAAGAATCTGCCTGCAATGAAGGAGACTGGCGTTTGATTCCTAGGTTGGGAAAATCCCCTGGAAAACGAAATGGCAACCCACTCCAGTATTCTTGCCTGGGAAATCCCATGGACAGAGGAGCCTGGTGGGCTACAATCCATGGGGTCGCAAGAGTTGGACACAACTTTGTGACTAAACCACCATAGGCATGAATTTGATTTCTCCAATATTACAGATATTTGACAAACATCCCACCTTCCAAAAAATTTGGTTGGAGAAGGAAATGGCAATCCACTCCAGTGTTCTTACCTGGAGAATCCTAGGGACGGGGAAGCCTGGTGGGCTGCCATCTATGGGGTCGCACAGAGTCGGACACGACTGAAGCGACTTAGCAGCAGCAGCAGCAGAAACCTCAAAAACAGTACGTCAGAAAACTGAATTTGTTCCAAAATGAGGCCAGTTCTGCCACACTGATAGATTGTATTTGAGTGACGGCTAGTAACAAGATAAAAGACTAAAATGTTAGGCCAAATCCTCTGGATATCAAATATATAATTGAATTTACCCCTTGTCACAGTTTATCTCAGTGTCACAGAGGTCTGCCTAGCTTTTTCTCATAGTTAGCAATTTTTTGCTAATCCTGTGGAACCCTGTGTCCAGCACACAGTACCCTGGCTCCTGGGGGACACTTCTCTTTGAGTTCCCTTTGCAGAGCATGTGCTGTTTGGCAGGGACATGCTGAGCGATGTGTGCAAACTATAAGTAATGTCAGGCTAAAGCTTGCTCACTCTCTGCCACTCCCCTTTCTAGATAAACGAAAAGCACTACAGGCTTTTCTGTTCCCCAAACACACCACTCTCCTTGTCTTGGGATTTTTTTCACCCTCTATTCCCTCTTCCCTCATAGGCTCTGGGTTCAGCTGCTCCTTCAGATTTTGCAAAAATGATTCCTCTTAGAGGCTTTCCTTGACGCCTGATTACTCAGTGTGTTTCCTTCTTAACACCACAGTCGTGTTGGTGTGTTTGTCTCTGCCCACTAGAAAGCAAGATTCTGGAGGCAGAGGCAGGGCCAATCTTGCTCCTGGAAGTATTTCCAGCACCTAGAACACTGGTGCTCAAGAAATGTGTATTTTCACTCCTGTATTTATAATAGATAACCAACGAGGACCTACTGTATAGCACAGGGAACTCTCCTCAATATTCTGTGATAACCTGAATGAGAAAAGAATTTGAAAAAAGAACAGGTACATCTGTATGTACGACTGAATGACTTTCCTATACCCCTGAAACTAACACAACATGTTCATCAACTATGTTCTGACAAAAAAAAAAAAAAAACTCCCATTAAAAAAAGATAAATGTCTATTTTATACTGATGAACTGCTTACCCAACATATCTGTAATGTCCTGGCCGGAAGAACTGTTGTCATTTGGGATTATTCCACCTGGTTTTGAACAAGATACTGGAAGCCTCAGCGGGAGATTCTCAAACTTTACTGCATACTAGCATCACTGGGGAAACTTAAAACTACCTTTGCTTAGACCCCGCCCCAACCTAGGGGTGAGGGGTCTCAGGCACCGATATGTTTTAAAAGCTCTTTGTGTCTTTGCTTGTGTAACCAAGGTAGAAAGTACTGGTCTAAGTGACACGGAACCGAATAACTACCCCACTACCATGCTCTTGTCCTCTAAGTGAGTCATTCCTCTGTCACCTCTGTTTAGGGAAACTCAAAGTGTTTTTTAGACTACCTCTGTGGCTTCCGAATACCTGCCTTGTTATCACAAAGGGGCAGAATTCGGCACAAACCAGATGAAAAATTAACCTCTCAGGAAAAAGACAAGGTGTTCAAGTAACCTAGGTTCATCTGTTAGTTGTTATTTAGTCTCTAAGTCATGTCCAACTCTTTGCAACCCAGCGAGGCTCCTCTGTCCATGGGATTTCTCAGGTGAGAATACTGGACTGGGTTGTCATTTCCTACTCCAGGAGATTCTTTCTGACCAGGGATTGAACCTGCATCTCCTGCAAAGGGACAGGAGGATTCTTTACCACTGAGCCACCTGGGAAGCCCTCATCTGTTAATACCTGCTCTGAAAACCTCAAACTCAAAGGGAAAAGTTCCAGCACTTTTCTTCCTTCATAAAAGAAAATCATCAACAAACTTCTTCATTTAGCTGTAGAAATCAGAGGCAATCACTCAAGTGCAAAGCAAGCAAAAAAAACAATGCTCCCAGAAGAGGGAGATTCCCAAAGAAGGGATTCCATCCTCTTTATAAGAAACAGAGACCAAGTAGTGGTTGGCTCAGAAACACTTGTCCAAGGACTTCGCTGGTGGTCCAGTGGCTAAGACTCTGAGCTCCCAATGCAGGGTGCCCAGGTTCCATTCTGGGTTAGGGAACTAGATCCCACATGCTGCCATGAAAGATCTCTCGTGGTTCAGTGAAGACCAAGATCCCCTGGATTGCAACTAAGACCCCAGACAGCCAAATAGATACATAAATACTAAAAAAAAAAAAAAACGGAAAAGAAACACTTGTCCATACATTTTGTTATGGCAAACTCTAAACTTTTAGAACTTACATAAAATTGGGACCTCCTTTTTTTTTTTTTTTTTTTTTAGGAAAAGCAATGGTTATTGGTATTTTCCTCAAACTGTGCAACTTAATAAACTGTTTTCTTCTATATTTTTCAAAACCACCATCAGAACTGTTCACAAAAGCTAGATTCATGCTAAAAGTCAATGTTGTTTCCCCTCCAGTTAGAAAACCTAAATAACTATAATAAAATGAGCATGCACACAGGATTAGAAGTAGAAATATTTGAGTTACCATCCAGGCCCTATCACTTGCCAACTGAATGAATGGTCAGCAATTTTTCTTGCCTATTAAACGAGAATCAGAACACTTATGCTCCCTGCCCCACGTCGTTGTTTCTTGCTAGTAATATTCACAAACTTTCTCTGAAAATGTTGCAGTGTGCAAATGAAAATTACTGGGTGAGAGGGAGGCTGAAGAGGCAAGGGATTCAAGTTGTTGTATGGCCAAAATCAATACAACATTGTAAAGCAATTATCCTCCAATTAAAAAATTAATTTTAAAAAATAAAAATTACTGGTCTCCCGTCTTACAACGAACTTTTAAGCAAAAAACAAACAACTAAAAAAAAAAAAAACCAAAAAAAAACAAACAGTGGTTACAGTAATTAGAAATGTTCACCCAGGATATACAAAGTGTCCAGCAAAGTGCTGAAGAAGTTGTCCCTGAATTCATTAAACTAGATCACCCAACAGGGAAAGCCATTTCCTCTGCAACAGGAGAAACTCAGCTGGGCAAAATCCAGAAATAACACAATAAATCCACTTATTCATCCCCAAAAGTCTGTTTCCACCCTTTAACGTTCTTTCATCTTATGCAAAAGATGGCCAGGCTATGGAAGGGACTATTTAAATTCAGAAAGCCTTGGGGCTCCCCTGGTGGCTCAGGAGTACAGAATCCACCTGCCACTGCAGGCGACAGGGGTTCAATCCCTGACCCAGGAGGATCCCACACGCTGCAGGGCAGCTACACCCATACACCACAGCTACTGAGCCTGTGCTCTAGAGCCCAGGAACTGCAACTACTGAAGCCCAAGAGCCCTAGAGCCCGTGTTCCCCAATGAGAAGCCACCGTAATGAGAAGCCCTCCTGCCACAAGAGAGTAGCCCCCTCTCGCCACAACTAGAGAAAAGCCCAAGCAGCAACAAAGACCAAGCACAGGTAAAAATAAATGAATAAAACTATTTAAAAATCAATAAATTCAGAGAGCCTCTATCTAGTCAAGATCAGGGCACTGAACTTGAATAGCTATGAGTTTGAAATTCTATTCCAGGGTTTCAGTAGGTAAGAGGATATAGAAAGTTGCAAGTTGGTGGCAGTTTTGCAGTTGACCCCAGGACAACTTAAAACAGAACTCTTGCCTCCTAACTTCTCAAGGTTAAAAGCAACCTTAGAGGTTGTCTGGCTAAGAATAAGCTGGGACAGGTATGGATTAGAATCCTATGTGGTCCTCGTAAGTCTTTAATCTCACCTAGGCTTTATTTATTTGTAAAATAGAGATTAAAAACATCTCTTTTTGGAGAAGGAAATGGCAGCGCACTCTAGTGTTCTTGCCTGGAGAATCCCAGGGACAGAGGAGCCTGTTGGGTGCCATCTATGGGGTCACACAGAGTCGGACACAACTGATGTGACTTAGCAGCGGCAGCAGCAGATGATCTCTGACTCAGCTGCTATACTTGAAAATATAAATTGCATTTATTTTAATAAAGTTTATAATTTTGTCCTTGAGCTATTAAAAAATAAAAAAACCCATCTCTTTTACAGTGTAAATAATCTGAAGCTTAGAGATGATATACATAGAACCAGCACAAATTAGGTTATCAATAAATCATAGCTAATTTTTATTTTTATTTTTTATGGTTTTTAAATCATAGCTAATTTTTAAAAGTCAGTTGAGTGATTTTCAGATTTCTCCCACTGACAGATCACTGAAAAATGCTGATACAATTTACCAAGTCATGTGAACCAAGAAAAGCTTTGTTGTTGCTGTGTTTGGTCACTAAGTCGTGTTTGACGCTTCTGCAACCCCGTGGACTGTAGCCACCAGGCTCCTTTGTCCATAGGATTCTCCAGGCAAGAATACTGGAGAGGGCAGCCATTCCCTTCTCCAAGGGATCTTCCTGACCCATGGATCAAACCCAGGTCTCTCACATTGCAAGCAGATTCATTACCATCTGAGCCACAAGGGAAGCCCCCCCCCCACCCCGCACCCCATTCCGCCCCAAGAAAAGCTTATTTAGTAGCACATATGACTCTACTGTATATGTATACACAGTATCACAAAAGAACACATCNCCCACCCCGCACCCCATTCCGCCCCAAGAAAAGCTTATTTAGTAGCACATATGACTCTACTGTATATGTATACACAGTATCACAAAAGAACACATCTGGGGACTTCTCTGGTGGTCCAGTGGCTAAGAATCCACCTGCCAATGCAGGGGACAGGGGTTCCATCCTTGGTCAGGGAGCTAAGATCCTACATGCCATGGGGCATCTAAGCCCACACACCACAACTAGAGAGTCCATGTGATACAAGTAAAGATTCCGTATATCACAACTTAAGACCTGATGCAGACAAATAAATTAATAATTAAAAAAACAAAAAACCCACCTCTGTTCATCAAAACAAAGATTTTCTTAAATCCCCTCAAAACAATCTATTGAACTGGGTCATGAGTCTAGTCTTCCCAAACTATTTGTTGGTTGCATGTTGATTTGGTTTATAGGTGTCTGTAAAACTGACAAGCTGTGGTAGACCAATGGAGAAAAGTCCTATTGTTCTGATTAGCTGCAGGTCTCACAGAGTTTGCAAACCTTACCTAATAACATCTTACTGATATTGATAAACTTATTCAATGATTTTGAAATCTTTCTGAAGACAAGGAACTTCTTTCTTTAAAAAGATTATTATTATTATTTTTTTTTCTTTCAGAAGCTCAAGATCTAAAACACAGAAAAGCAGAAGTCCTGAATGGAAAAAACAGAACCAAGGCTAAGGAGACTTTCTGTAAGCTTAGGCACCCGCTGTCCTTCCCTACCCTCAGAAAGGCATCTCTGAAGACTTCCTGGGCTTGAAGGGGGACATTTTGAAAAATCCCTTCAGTCCAGCCCTTCATTCTTCGGATAAGGAGATTAAACTGCAAGGGACTAAGAAATCCACCCAAGGTGGTCCCTTGGGTCTATGAAAGAACCAACCCTGGGACCCAGGCCTCTGACTTCTCTGTTCAGCATTTTCTTGACTCAGAGGTTACTAGTTTTGAATTTTTCAAACAGCATAGCTGGGAAACTTTGATTTATTTCCCAAGATAACTGGTTAAATAGGTGAGGCAGAACTTTGGCAAAGCCAGTCAACTCTCTAAAAAATTTATCTTCTTAATAGAAGGTTGATCAGATGTCCCGCCTCTGTCTATCTCTGCTATCATGTTCCATAACGTACCAAAATTCTCTGTTTTATACCAGACATCATAAATGGCCTGCCCAGTGCATCCAACTCTCTTGGGCTGGTTGCCCTCATTTAAAAATCAGAAGATTTTGGCCTAGAAATGTGGATTTCCAACTTCTGCTGAAAATGGAGAAATGCTAGCTGTACTGAATTCTCATTCCTAGTTAACACTCCCAGGAGCTGAGAAGAGGCAGGCACTCTGGTGTGTCCCAGTCCCCACCCATCCCTACCTGTTGTGTCCATTACCGTCTGCCCCCTGTAGACATTTGAATTTGTGACCCAGGGTCTAAAGCTTTTCTCTATAGAAGCTTTTTTCTTTCTTTCTTTCTTTTTTTTTTGAGAATGAGACTTATAGAAACAATGGTAAACCTAAGAATCAGACACAGGGGATAATCTCATTTCAAAAGACGAGGTGAGGCCTCCCTGGTGGTCCAGGGGATAAAAATCCACCTGTCAATGGAGGGGACACAGGTGTGATTCCTGCTGCAGGAAGATCCCACATGCCTTGGGCCAATTAAGTCCCAGTGCCGAAGCGGCTGACCTTGGATGCTGCAACTACTGAAGCCCGAGCACTCTAGAGCCCATGCTCTGCGACAAAAGAAGTCACTGCAATGAGGAACCCCCGCACCACAACTAGAGAGGAGGCCCCGCTCCCCACAACTAGAGAAAAACCCAGGTACAGCAACGAAGACCCAGCGCAGCCTTACAGTTAAAGAAAAAAGTGAGGTGAATGTCACTATATATAATGCTGCTCTCTTTCATTGATTAAGGGCTAAACTTTAGAGTGTCGTGACTCGTTTATTTTTTTGAGAGCTGTTAAAATACCCAGCGACTAACACTCAGACTTGCTTCCCTGTGTGCCCCCTTTCATATGACTGTCTGTAGCACGACTCCAAACCCTCCGAGGCCCTCGGGAGATGCATTATTAAACCACACATCAGCCTGCATCCTGCATCCCAGGGCGCCTCTCTCAACGGTAGTTAGGAGGAATCATGCCCAGGACTAGGCAACGTGGGCAGGGGGACAGCAGGCAAAAATGAGACAATTCTTAAGGAGCATTTGGTCCTTGGTTCCCAGCTGCAGCAACCCACGGCCTCATGTCACACTCTTGCTCCCTGCACGTCCGCAAATCTGTGATTGCCTCACACACCTCTACCAGTTCAATCACCTTACTCTATGCCCTCGATAAAATTTACAAAAGTAGCGGATGAACAAATTCACCCTAAGGTTTTAATAGTTCAGAATTGTGTATTTTTTAATTATTTTTTTATTGGAGTACAGTTGCTTTACAATGTTATGTTAGCAAAACTGGATACTTTTTATTTTAGCTTTTTAACCTAAGTGTGTATCACTAGTAACAGAATTTTAGGGATCATGATTAGTTGATGAAAAGAACAGCTGGAAACAAAAAAAAGGCTTGCCTTCAAATTATACCACAAAGGAGGAAGTTTATTTACTTTGTGCCTGAAGGGTTACCAATTATACCACCTCCCCTCCTCAGGGATGCTACTCTCTCAGTGAGGCCTTGCCTAAACACATAAATTAAAATGATGACCACTCCCCCCAACACTCCCTACTGTATCCCTTGTATCTCCATATCACTTAGCACCATATGATACACTGTATCTCGTTGTTTACTGTCTCCCTGCCTCCCTGCCTCCAATAGAAGTAAGCCCCATGGACCAGGATCTCCGTCCACCACATCCTCCGTGCTGTGGCAGCGCCTGGTCCACAGAAGATGCTCAACTAAGGTTTATTAAACAAATGAACTTGTCATGTATCATGCCCAGGCCTCAGGGTGACAATTATTTCCATAGTTAACAGTTAGATACACAGGAGAATTTCTTGATGATGAGAGTGGCTACAGATTTTAAAGCTGGAAGGGTTCTTAGAAGCTGTGCTGTCTTTCCTTTGAAAAGTTGAAGTTAATCACACAGTTGTGTCCGACTCTTTGTGATTCCATGGACTGCAGCCTGGTCCTGCTCCTCTGTCCATGGAATTCTCCAGGCAAGACTACTGAAGTGGGTTGCCATGTCCTTCTCCAGGATCTTTCCTTTACATATGTATATACATATATATATCAGGCTTCCCTGGTGGCTCAGACAGTAAAGAATCTGCCTGCAATGCAGAAGACCTGGGTTAGATGCTGGGTAGGGAAGATCCCCTGAAGAAGGGAATGGCAACCCACTCCAGTATTCTTACCTGGAGAATTCCATGGACAGAGGAGCCTGTTGGGCTACTGTCTGTGGGGTTGCAAAGAGTTGGACACAACTGTGTGATTAACATCTCCACTTTCATACATATATATACATATATGTTTGAAATATATATCAAACAAATATACATATTTCCTTTCCTAAATATTTTTAAGGATGAGATAGTCTTTTTTTTTTTTTTTTTAATCTAGAAT
>SJYQ01012615.1:526608-543828 GCA_006410935.1 Redunca redunca | reverse complement strand
TATTTTCCCCTCATTAATATACCTAAATTATATGATACATTACTGATTATTTCATCACTTTATAATACAAAGTCAGATGCACTCCTCATTTTAATAACACAATGAGAAATTAATATTGGGTTGGCCAAAATGTTTGTTTGGATTTTTTTCCATAAGATGTTGTGTTTAGCCAACCCAATATATTTTAAATGAATAAATTAAAATAGCGGGTTCACTCTTACAAGAAGTGAAAATTATGATGGAGGAGAAAAAGACAGTACAGAAACATTTCACTATCAAGACTGCGAGAAGCTGATAAACTAAATAGAAGTGATATATTTAAAATTCAAGGGAAATATTTTGACAGAGTTCTACGTTTAACATACATTTAAAACTGATAAATAAAACATATAGATATAATGCAAACATTCACATTCTTGAGTTTTGTTTTTTTTTTTAATGTATTTGGTTGCATCTTTCAGGTCAAAATTGATTTCTGAATTAATGTATAGCTGCATTTTGCTTCACTATTAGCCAAGACCATAACGTCCATAAATGAGAAAAAAAAAAAAAAAAAATCCATGGAGTTCTTTGTAGGATGGTAGCCAGGAAACTTGTTGTATTGAATGGAGAAGGGAAAGGAATTGTTTAGGGTGAACCAAGGGTGTATAAGTGGGAGTAATGACATGAAATGAAGTGAAAAAGAAAAGCTAGGCTGATCTTCAGATCGATGTCCTAAGTTTATTAGGCTATAGACTCTCTCCCAAGGGAAATGGTGAAAGCCCTATTATTTCAGACTCTTAAAATTAACCAAGCAGAATATCCAGGACAGAAAGTAAAAAATAATCCTTATTGTCAGAATCAGATGGAAGAGATGATCTAATAGGTCTTTTCCATCATTAATTCCCATGGTCATTAACTAGAGATTGTGGCTGCAATTAGCAATATTTAAAGGAAAGTGCAATTTCAATACCACAACTAGCTTCCCTGGAGCTAAAAAGCTTGGACCTAATTCAAAGTAAAAACAAGGGAAGGAGGACTGGAGCCAAACCAAACTACAATAAATATACTTAGAAGTGACAAAAGAAGGAAATTCTAATGTTGTCAGTGCTACTACACATGGCTATTTAGTTTTTCTTTTTTTTTTTCTTCTTTATAAAGGAAACTGTGGTGGCAGTCCCAGTATTATTCTTTTTCATTCATGCATCATCTTGATCCATTGATTTATTTTCAAGTTCAGGGATAATGAGTATTTGGAGAATACAAGGCTTGACTCTCTAGTTAGCCACTTGAAATTTGTCCAGATCTTCATGTTCTCCATTTGTGTGTTATTTTATCAAGCCGTTTCTAAAAGATGCAAAATGCACAAATGAATTCTTAGTGATGTCTGTAAAATTAAACTGCAGAGCAATGGGATCCATGATTTCTAACACACCTGACAACCCTACTCACTATCCATGCGATAATTTTTCTAAGTATTTAATTTTTTTCAGTTATTTGTGAATTGATTTTATTCTCTGTTTTATCCTGCCAAATTATGGGAGAAATGAGAAGAAACAGCTCCATATTATTGACTCTAATTTTTAAAAATAATTTTTAAACAAAGAATAATATTTGGGCATCATAATTTCTAAAAGTAAACATTTCAGAAATGCAAAATGAACACTGAATTGCAAAGCAGTTTCCCAAAGAAATAACAACCATTTTCATATCAGTAACTATGATCACAGAAGTCTATCAAATGCTGTAGAAAGGCAGAAAAATAATGTAGCTGATTGTACTTTTAGTAAAAAGGAAAAAACTGGCCACATTTTCCCCTTAGTTCTTCCAATAAAATGATTCTTATGCTTTTGAACTCCACAGTTATTACTAAGCCACAGTCTCTGCCCTCAAAAAGTACATAGTCTAGTGGGCAGGAGAGGATAAAAACATGTACTGAATACAGCACCAACTGTAATCAAATAGTTTAATAAATACAAATATATGTGACAAGGATTAATTTGCTTGACTGGTTCAGTGACAGAGCCAGTTTGCTAATCTGTAACTGTGTGTGTGTGTGTGTGTATGCATGCATGTGTGTGTGTGTGTGTGTGTGTGTGTGTGTGTGTACTGTGAACACATGAAAAAAAAATTCCTGCAAGTAGGGGCAGATGAACAATTACATGGAAAAAATGAAGTATATAATGTGTTCAAGGAATAACAATTGTATGCTGACAAAGAGAGGAATTTAGAAGTGAGTGATAAGGAAAAAAGTAGAAACAACAGAACACGGATTCTGAATACTATGGATTTCATTCACTGGCAATAGAGAACCATTAAAACATTTTGCTTGTTCATTTGTTTGTTTAGCTGGAGACTTCTGATGTCATATACACATACTGCAAATATTACTTTGATGGACAAAATCATTAAGAGGAGGTTGCCGGAATCATGGTGATCAGTTAAAAGGCTAATGCAGAAATGCAAACATGAGAGTGAGTGCTTCTCTTTTCACAAAATTCTTTTGAATTGAATTTGGCCCCCACCATTCTGCCAACTAAACTAAATATGTTGCCATATCTTAGATAGCTATGAGTATTTCTGTTATGATTCAGAGATCAAATGTAATTGAGCAGAAAGAGATTAAAAAAGTTAGTCCATGTCACTTATAGGAAAACCAATAGCACAATAATGTTGGCAGATTACATACAACCACAGCTAATTGAATTTTGAAGGGCTATCAAATGGAAGCAGAACTCACCCTGTAATCTAAAGTACGGAATACAAAAATTGGCCCAAGGAATTTTAGCAGCCTTTGTGAACTTAACAGGGCAAGAATGGGATTCAGTGCATTTGTTCAACTAATATCAACCTAGAAAACCGGGAGGCAAAGCTTGGAAAACCACAGGAGGCACTTTTACTGAAAGGAACATCATTCATTATCAAAAAGGAGCACCTCAAAAAATACTTCTGAAAGAAAAAAAAATGTATTTTTCTATGTTCACTTTTAGATGCTTCTTTTTTTAGTCATATTTCCTCTGATGGCAGGAACATGAGCTTAGCAACATGAACATTCCCCTCATAGACATCATGTGGCTATGGGCACCTTTAACAGAACACTCTTTTAATCATTTTTGAAACCACCTCTATCATTGAGTACTACCTAGGTATGATTTATTTTTTTCAGTTCTACACATTGATGATTTATTTTAAACATTTCAGTTCACCTTTATCACAAACACTGGAACTTTCCCAAAGTCTATTACTACAGAGTCAGCCTTACTACAGGGAATGTTTAAATATTGTGAGTGATGGTATTTTCACCCATTAGATATTCCTACAATAATTGCTACTGTGATTATCATCAAGCTTAATGTTAAAAATTATTTATGTAACCTCTCTCTGTGTATCTAAAAGAGAATATACACATTTTCCAAAAAGCTTTCTAGAATTTGCTGGCACCTCATTCTCCACAGATGACCTTAAATCCCAAGGCATCAGAGAGCATTAAAGAGAATAATTACAAAAACTCCTACAAATTTCTCAATACCCACATATAAACTTCTTTTTACTTGGAAGAAGAAAGTGAAAGTGTTAGTTACTTAGTCGTGTCTGACTCTTTGCAACCACATGCATCTTCCTCTCCTTTGTCGCACTTCTATTAGAAGAGATGTTCTGTGTGCATATGGAAGGTGCTAAATTTTACAAGGTGCCCAGAGCTAAAAGTAAGAAAGAAGACCATCTTCAAGGACAAACACTTCCAAACATGGCCTACTCTATGTGTCTCAACTAATGATGTTCCCCAGTCTTGTAAATTTACAAGTCCCCTGACTTGTAAATCTTTATGACATGAGAGACAACTGGATTTTGGGACAAGATTGTGAAATACTGCACTGGATAAATATATTTCTTTAACAATTATATATATGTATATATACATATATCTAATGTTTCCACTTGAAATGGACTTACTGAACATGAAAAAGGCATTATGACTGTTTTTGTCTTTTAATTCTAGCTCTTAGAGAGGAATAAAACCTCCCAAGAGATGCAAGTCATAATCATCTTTGTTTTTTATTAATTTACATCCACATGTCTAAGGAACCTGTTCACTAAAAAATTCTGCTTATATCAGCGTTAATTTGCAAAGCAGAAATTGGTGTTTTGATGAGGAAAATGACCTCTGGTATAAGTAACTATTCAAAGGAGGCAAACTTGTCTGTCTGAATTCATGAAACTTTACAATAAACATTTTCACAAACTATCCTTTTTTTGGCAAATATTTTGCATATTTGTTTTATGTTATGAGCTTTGCAAGTGTTTTCTTTACTTCTCCTATGAAGTGGGTATGCTTATTCTATTTCTACAGATAAGAAAACTAAGGTTGATTCTGATTAGTCCTGGTAATGAAGAGTAAGTCCAAGAAAACACTTAGTAGTTCGCCATGACTGGCTTTGTCAACATCACCATAAAGCGAAGCTGCTATGGTATAGCAGTGGGTCATAGATATCATCCTGGCATCCCAGGTAACACAGTAGGTAAAGAATCTGTCTGCCAATGCAGGAGACTCAAAAGATCAGGTTTAATCTCTGGGTCAGGAAGATTCCCTGTAGTAGGAAATGGCAACCTATTCTAGTATTCTTGCCCAGAAAATTCCATGGACAGAGGAGCTGGTAGGGCTACAAGGGTCCCAGAGAGTCAGATACAACTGACCACTCACTGGATGGCTTAGCCATCATCTCGGTGACTGAGCAAGAAGGGAGAGACCCAGCTGTCACTCACCACAGAGTATTCCTCAATTCTGGAAAATCAAGCCTGGCATGAGAGGGAGAGGTGAAATGCAGAAGAAGCAGTAGTTCAGCAACCTCAAATTCATGACATTTTCTAGTAGTATCTACTGTCAAAAAGTACTTAATGTATAATCAAATAAATGACACTGTGAGAGCTATTTTCATGCAGAAGTCTTCGATAAAGAGAGTAAATCAGGAAGCAGCTTGGTGGTCTAGAAGGTGGAGAAACTAATTAGTTTGATATTATTGAAGAGAACTAGGTACAATACCAACTATTACAGTGTTTCAGTTCAAGGCATTAAATATATATGTAGCAGATCATTACCATCATAGGCGTTAAGCATACCGACTTACCAACACCACTACCAACATAGAGGGAATGGGAAAAAGGTGAACTCAAAGACTGCCCCTGGAAAGCAACCCAATAATGCCATTCTTGGGCTTCCCTGGTCTGCAATGCAGGAGGTATAGATTCAATCCCTGGATTGGGAAGATCCCCCTGCAAAAGGTAACAGCAACTCATTCCAGTATTACTGCCAGGGAACCAATGGAGAGGGGAGCATGGAGGGCTGCAGTTCATGAGGTCACAAGAGTCAGAAACAGTCAGACACAACTTAGTGCCTAAACAACAACACAAAAATGCCATCCTTATTGCAAACAGTGGTGACTGTCAGCCTGCTAAATGAGAAAACACTATGACTCTCAATTATGAAATACTATCATAACCTCAGATATGCAGATGACACCACCCTTATGGCAGAAAGTGAAGAGGAACTAAAAAGCCTCTTGATGAAAGTGAAAGAGGAGAGTGAAAAAGTTGGCTTAAAGCTCAACATTCAGAAAATGAAGATCATGCATCGGTCCCATCACTTCATGGGAAATATATGGGGAAACAGTGGAAACAGTTTCAGACTTTATTATTTTGGGCTCCAAGATCACTGCAGATGGTGATCGCAGCCATGAAATGAAAAGTCGCTTACTCCTTGGAAGAAAAGTTATGACCAACCTAGATAGCATATTCAAAAGCAGAGACATTACTTTGCTGACTAAGGTCTGTCTAGTCAAGGTTATGGTTTTCCTTGTGGTCGTGTATGGATACGAAAGTTGGACTGTGAAGAAGGCTGAGTGCCGAAGAATTGATGCTTTTGAACTGTGGTGTTGGATAAGACTCTTGAGAGTCCCTAGGACTGCAAGGAGATCCACCAGTCCATCCTAAAGGAGAGCAGTTAGTTCAGTAAGTTCAGTTGCTCAGTCATGTCTGACTCTGCAACATCATGAATCGCAGCAGGCCAGGCCTCCCTGTCCATCACCAACTCCCAGACTTCACTCAAACTCATGTCCACCGAGTTGGTGATGCCATCCAGCCATCTCATCCTCTGTCGTCCCCTTCTACTCCTGCCCCCAATCCCTCCCAGCATCAGGGTCTTTTCCAATGAGTCAACTCTTCGCATGAGGTGGCCAAAGTACTGGAGTTTCAGCTTTAGCATCATTCCTTCCAAAGAACACCCAGGACTGATCTCCTTTAGAATGGACTGGTTGGATCTTCTTGCAGTCCAAGGGACCCAAAAGAGTCTTCTCCAACACCACTGTTCAAAAGCATCAATTCTTCATTGCTAGCTTTCTTCACAGTCCAGCTCTCACATCCATATATAACTACTGGAAAAACCATAGCCTTTACTAGACAGACATTTGTTGGCAAATTAGTGATTCTGCTTTTGAATATGCTATCTATGTTGGTCATAACTTTCCTCCCAAGGAGTAAGTGTCTTTTAATTTCATGGCTGCAATCACCATCTGCAGTGATTTTGGAGCACCCCCCAAAACAAAGTCTGACACTGTTTCCACTGTTTCCCCATCTATTTCCCATGAAGTGATGGGACCAGATGCCATGATCTTCATTTTCTGAATGTTGAGCTTTAAGCCTACGTTTTCACTCTCCTCTTTCACTTTCATCAAGAAGCTTTTTAGTTCTTATTCACTTTCTGCCATAAGAGTGGTGCCCTTTGCTTATCTGAGGTTACTGATATTTCTCTCGGCAATCTTGACTCCAGCTTGTGCTTCTTCCAGCCCAGATTTTCTCATGATGTACTTTTTACATAAGTTAAATAAGCAGAGTGACAATACACAACCTTGACTGACGTACTCCTTTTCCTATTTAGAACCAGTCTGTTGTTCCATGTCCAGTTCTAACTGTTGCTCCCTGACTTGCATATAGGTTTCTCAAGAGGCAGGTCAGGTGGTCTGGTATCGCCATCTCTTTCAGAATTTTCCACAGTTTATTGTGATCCACACAGTCAAGGCTTTGGCATAGTCAATAAAGTAGAAATAGATGTTTTTTCTGGAACTCTCTTACTTTTTCGATGATCCAGCGGATGTTGAAAATTTGAACTCTGGTTCCTCTGCCTTTTCTAAAACCAGCTTGAAGCCTGGCTTGGAGAATTTTGAGCATTACTTTACTAGCATGGGAGATGAGTGCAATTGTGCGGTAGTTTGAGCATTCTTTGGCATTGTCTTTGGAGGAGAGGTCTGACAGAATGTGTTCCACTGGAGATTGAATGGCAAACTACTTCAGTATTCTTGCCTTGAGATCCCCATGAACAGTATGAAAAGGCAAACTAATAGGATACTGATAGAGGAACTCCTCAGGTCGGTAGGTGTCCAATATGCTACTGGAGATCAGTGGAGAAATAACTCCAGAAAGAATGAAGGCATGGAGCCAAAACAAAGACAATACCCAGTTGTGGATGTGACTGTTGATAGAAGCAAGGTCTGATGCTACAAAGAGCAATATTGCCTAAGAATCTGGAGTGTTATGTCCATGAATCAAGGCAAATTGGAAGTGGTCAAACAGGAGATGGCAAGAGTGAACGTCAAAATTCTAGGAATCAGGGAACTAAAATGGACTGGAATGGGTGAATTTAACTCAGATGACCTGGATATCTACTACTTCAGGCAGGAATCCCTCAGAAGAAATGGAGTAGGCATCATGGTCAACAAGAGTCCAAAGTGCAGTACTGGGATGCAATCTCAAAAACAACAGAATGATCTCTGTTCGTTTCCAAGGCAAACCATTCAATATCACAGTAATCCAAGTTTATGCCCTAACCAGTGATGCTGAAGAAGCTGAAGTTGAACTGTTCTATGAAGACCTACAAGAGTCCTGGGTATTCATTGGAAGGACTGATGCTGAAAGTGAAACTTCAATACTTTGGCCACCTGATACGAAGAGCTGACTCATTTGAAGAGATCCTGATGCTGGGTAAGATTGAGGGTGGGAGAAGAAGGGGATGACAGAGGATGACATTGTTGGATGGCATCACCCACTGAATGGACGTGTGTTTTTGTAAATTCTGGGATTTGATGATGGACAAGGAGGCCTGGTGTGCTGCAGTTCATGGGGTTGCAAAGGGTTGGACACGACTAAGTGACTGAAGCCTCCTTGGACAGTGATGGAGAGTGCTGAAAACCATGTACAGAGAGTAGACCAATTCAGCTCTAGGGCTGCAGACAACTACTTTTCAGAGGACCTAAGAGAATGAGTAAAATGGAGAAAATGATATCTGGGGAAAAATAGCCCCACCTCAATTTTGGTACTGTTACATCTTCTGTTATCTGTTCAGACATCCAGAAAACTACAAATTACAAATGACACAGAAAATAAATATAACACATTAGTAATCTGAAAAAAATTTTAGTGCAGAAAATCCTGAATTTGCCCCCCAAAACCTTCAACTCTTGCTACTCACTGTGACCGAGGAACAAGAATCATCATCTCCTAGGAACTTGTTGGAGATGCAGAAGACTCAGGCCCCACCTCAGACCTACTAAATCAGAATCTGAATTTTAACAGGATTCCTAGGTGAATATGTATACACATCAGGCTTAAGAAGCATAAACTTATTTCACAAGAGGGCAAAATGTTACCAACAGATTCACCAGATGAACACAATATTTCTGTTCTGAGGCAGTGCAAGGGATTAGCGGTCAAATGCTGCCTTAGCAACTTTAACTTCATCCTGATTTATCATTCAACTAGAAGCAAGTGATATAAAATTACAGCAATAAGATTTGAAATAAAGGAGATGGAAAGAATACAGATGTTAGAAAAATGTTTAGAAGTATAAATTTATAAAGATTACAGTTTTTGAAACCTTTCTGTTAATTCAGTCTATCCTAAAATAAAAAGCAAAATAATGATAATATATGAAAAAAATAAGAAAATTAATATCTTTTGCCATCTAATGAAAAAAGTACATGTGAGTGAGTAATTCTTTTATTACCCTTGGGAACTAAATTTTCCAGGTAGGAGATAAACTCTTCAGATGTAAGATTTAAGATACTAGGTTAAAAGAAAAACAGAATCCAAAATCCCCATGAAACCCTAAATTTGAATTTGAAATATTGCTTTGAACTCTTGGTGTATGTCTTTAAAATGCAATATTCTTTAGATATAACACCTAAGTGCAATGTATGATTCTAACTTGGATCATAGGCTGGAAAATAACCGCTATATAAGATTGTTAATTAGTTCAAATTAGAATAACTGCACTAGCAAAGGTTGAATATGGGGTATATTTTAAGAATACTATTTTATCATTATTCTAAGTGTGATATTTCTAGAATCATTATCTATGATAACATTCATATTCCTAAGAGACATATGGTGAGTCTAGGAAATGTACAAAATATGTTGCCATACATGAAAGTAAAGATGCTGTCAAAGATAACTGGAGTTGCATCATAAGCTCCCTTGAAAAAGTTCCCACAAGGCCAAAGGTGGAAAAATGTGAGTATTGACAAGAATAACCACTACAGGGTATTGAAACATAATATATCTAATTGAGTTTATCAAGATACATATACATATATATATATGTATCTTGACAAAGATAATAGATAACCAACAAATTATTGAGCACATATTTCTGTCTATGTAAATACTGAAGCTAATAAAAAAAATCATAGAAAATTACCATTTTCAAACTCCTAATGAAATCACAAATTTAGGCAATGATAATCAATGGCCACGGGCATTATGAAAGCAAAGACAACTAGCTAATTTGTACCTACTGATGGAAATAATAATCCACCTATGACGCATTCTTGCCAAAAATATCTAGCCTGATTCTGATTCTAGTTCCAAGAAAGAAAGAAAGGAAGCAGGAGGAGGGAGGGAGGGATGGTGGAAGGGGAAAAATAAATAAAGCAAAAGAAGGAAGGAAAGAAAAGGAAAAGAAGGAAAGGGAAGAAAAGCAAAAGAGAGAGAAAGGTAGGGATGGAGATGATGAACAATAGAATGAAAAGGAAAACTTCTTTTAAGTACTTGCTATGTGCTCATAGATAACTCGAACTGCCTGCATTACCTACATAGCAAAAGTTTTGTTACTATATTTACACAATAATGTCCTTTTTGATAATATTTTTCTAATGTCTGCTTCCCAGGTAGTGCTAGAGGTAAAGAACCCACCTGTCAATGCAAGAGACATAAGAGGTTCCATCCCTGGGTCTGGAAGATCCCCTGAAGTAGGAAATGGCACTGTACCTCCAGTATTATTGCCCGGAAAATTCCAAGGGCAGAGGAGCTTGGAGGGCTACAGTCTATAGGGTTGCAAAAGAGTCGGACACGACTGAAGCAACTTAGCACAATGTCTAGATTTTTAAGGCACCTTTAGATTTTCACGTGTTCTCATATGCAGTCAAGTTGAACAAGCTGCAATTTTTGAGAACTTTATTTTATATTTTCAATATAATTAAACATTTTTTTTCAAGTATTAAACAGTAAGCGCTTGTAAACAAAGGACCAACAACAGCAATAGCAACAACATCAATACTGGGAGTTCAGTTCAATCACTCAGTAGTGTCCAACTCTTTGTGACCCCATGAATCACAGCATGCCAGGCCTCCCTGTCCATCACCATCTCCCAGAGTTCACTCAAACTCACGTCCATCAAATTGGTGATGCCATCCAGCCATCTCACCCTCTGTCGTCCCCTTCTCCTCCTGCCCCCAATCCCTCCCAGCATCAGAGTCTTTTCCAATGAGTCAACTCTTCGCATGAGTTGGCCAAAGTACTGGAGTTTCAGCTTTAGCATCATACCTTCCAAAAAACACCCAGGGCTGATCTCCTTTAGAATGGATTGGTTGGATCTCCTTGCAGTCCAAGGGACTCTCAAGAGTTTTTTCCAACACACATAGGAAGATAATGTTTGAGATTTTAGTCATGGAACTGAAAGAGGAAACTGAAAAAGGCCTTCAGAAACAACAGATATCATAAAGAGTGTGATGAGTATTAGAACTAATACTCAAAACAGATCAAGCTTGGATGTTTAATTGAGATAAAATATAAAATATTTGATTGAAATTTTATAGAGAAATGTTATGAATTTTAATTCTCTTCTTTCATGAATTTTCACAAATGTAGCTAGAGCCCTTTTCCTGGGACTGATGAAAGTTAAGAACCAAAAAGGAAAAGATGATGTTACCTTTTATACAGGAGAAAGAAGAAAAAGTATAGAAGAGAGAAGAAAAGGAGAAGATGGAAGGAAGAGAGGGAAGGAGGGGGAGAAAGAAAGAGCTAGGCATAGGAGACCTGAGAGAAAACACCACCTTCCTATCCACCCTGAAAGTGAAGTGAAAGTCGTTCAGTCTTGTCCAGCTCTTTGCGACCCCATGGACTATACAGTCCATGGAATTCTCCAGGCCAAAATACTGGAGTGGGTAGCCATTCCTTTTTCCAGGGGATCCTCCCAACCCAGGGATTGAACCCAGGTTTCTCGCATTGCAGGCAGATTCTTAACCAGCTGAGCCGCCAGGGAAGCAGCTGAGCCACCAGGGAATCCACCCTGAGAACTTGAAAAACTTCATTTCTCAGGGAGTGGAGAGAGGATTTGAACTGGCTGGTTCCACCTCTGCCCAAGGTTCTTTGTAGATGCAGTACGAGCAGTGTCTGTGGCTGGAGGAACACAAAGAGCAGATCTGTTTAGACTTGCCTCATATCCCAGATGGACTGGGAAAAGATGCCAGTGGATCTGAGGGCGAGAGGGCTAGAATGGAGCTGTAGCGAGCATCCAACACCTTGCCTGGGGACCGCACCTTGAGTCTTACCACAACTGGGAGCTCTGGAAACATATTCAACAGCTTCAGGAGCAGGAGGCCAAGTTGGACCCGGAGATGAAAGAGCAACTGGCGCGCAACAGATTGAGTAAGCAGGGCCTGGATGCAGGCATCAGGTAGCTGCCAGAGGACTGCCTGGCAGAAGTATGTGAGACCGTTATTGTTTTAAAGGGGAGGATCTCAGAGCTGCTGTGGAGTGTGATGGACCGGGACGTACAGATGAAGCTCCTGTAGTCTGAGAAGTGGAAGCTAAAGGACCAGCTGGACTTGCAGCAAGTGTGTGTGTGTGTGTGTGTGTGTATACTGAAACTGAAGTCACTCAGTCATGTCCGACTGTTTGCGACCCCATGGACTGTAGCCTAACAGGCTCCTCCATCCACGGGATTTCCCAGGCAAGAGTACCGGACTGGGTTGCCATTTCCTTCTCCAGGGAATCTTCCCGACTCAGGGATGGAACCTGGGTCTCCCTCATGCAGGCAGATGCTTTAAGGTCTGAGCCACCAGGGAAACCCTATATATATATATATATATGACAGGAAGCTATTCAGAAAATTTAGGAATTCCAGACTAGCCAAGACGTGAGGACAGACCAGAAGCAGAGGATTAAGGATTTGGAGCAGAGGTTCCCCCGGGAGGAGGATGGAACCATGCTGAGGAACAGGAAGTGTGAGCCACACGGTTGCCCGAGATGTTGGGGAGACGGATGAACCAAAGGAAGACAAGCCTCCTTTCAGGGGATATATGGGAGACCATCCAACTGCCTGCCCCTGGGAGAACCAGAGGGGCTGCAGTGAAGGCTGGGACATCAGGAGAAGATGCCGGGAAATCTGATGAACTTGTAGCTAGAAGGCGAGGCCGCTGGCCAAGCTGCAAAGCTGGGCGAGACTGGACCAGACCCTGGACTTAAATATTAGAACCCAGGACTCAGTCCCAGGTGAGTCTTTCGTGCTGCAGCAGAGAGAGCTCGCCTTGGATGACAGGAACAGCTCCATCACCAGCAGCGCCCCAGGTTGGAGATGGTCAGGCAGCTGCTAGAAGTGGTGTAGAGAAAGAAGCAGGAGACCCAGGAGATGGGGCCCAGAGAACAGACCCGGTCCTGTGGCTGACGAGGGTGAGGAAGACGAGGTCCAGGGAGTTGACTTGGAGAGCCAGAGAGCAGAGCAGGTGAGGAACAGCATCCCGCGTTCTTGACACAGACTCTGTGCAGTCTCCCTCTGGGGTGCATTGCTGTTCCTCGGTTCCCTGCCTTTGCCTCTGAGCGGCTCCCTTCCACTTTCCTGCCTGCACTTGGGCTGAACCCTGCTTGTGGAAGGGCTGCTGCCTGAAGCTGCTGAGGGAACAGCTCATTGCCAAGCCGGCCGTCATCGTGTAGATGCTTCGCAACATCAGAAGTGTTAATACTTGCTGCGAGACAGTGGATACAGGTCTGTCTATTTTTGCTGTGACTTAAAATGCTGTGACTTAAAATTAGGAACTTGGGAAATGGTGTTAATTGTCTTTCTCCCTCGACAGCTAAGAGAATCACGGCTCAGTGGCTTAGAGCAGGAAGGTGAGCAGTGATGGGGGCAGGTGCCCAGGCTTGAGACAGGCCTTTGGCTTAGCATTGGATGTGGCTTGGAGAGCCCCATCTTCCTTCTTTAGGTCTTTGGAGTTTCTCCAGATGTGGTTGATTGTGCACCCCGTTGTAAAATATTTTGCAGTATGCCTGACAATATGTGTATATTCACTTTAAAAGCACATGTGAGACCCATGGTCCATAATTAAATATTAAATACATTTATTTTGAAAGATTTTTGCAAATAAAATTTAAAAAAATTAAAAAATCAGTTTCATTTTTTAAATTGAAGTATAATTGACATAGAGAATTATATTAGGTTCAGCAGTAAATATAATGATTCTTTATTTCTATTTGTTTTGAAATGATACCACATTTCAAGTCTAGTTAACATTAGTCACCACACATAGTTAAAGTTACTTTTTTTTCCAGTGATGAGAACTTTTAAGATTTCTTCTCTTAGCAACTTTCCAATATACAATATAGTAGTGTTAACTATAGTCATCATGGTGTTCTTTACATTCCCAATGGCTTACACATTTTGTAACACGAAAGTGATCAGTTAGAAACCTTCACCCATTGTTCCCAGCCACCAACCCCTATCCCCCCTGTCCCTGGCAAACAAGAGTCAGTTTTCTGTATCCATAACTTTGCTTTTTTGGATTGTTTTTAGATTCCAGCGATGAGAGACTATACAGTATTTATCTTTGTCTGACTTATTTCACTTGCCATAATGCCCTCGAGATCCATCCATGTTGTCACAAATGACAAGATTTTCTTCTTTTATTGCTGAATAACATTATATATATGATATTTAACTACATATATATATATATATATATATAAACTATATGTCACATATTCTTCATCCACAACAGTTTCTATGTCTTGGCTCTTGTAAGTAATGCTGCAGTGAACATGTGGCTGCATATATCTTTGAGTTAGTGTTTTTGTTTTCTTTGGATAAATACCCAGAAGTAGAATTGCTAGATCATATGGTAGTTCTGTTTTTAACTTTGAGAAACCTCAGTACTGTTTTCCATAGTGGTTGCATAAATTTACGTTCCCACCAACAGTGTACAAAGGTTTTTCTTCACATCCTTGCCAAAACTCTTATGTATATTTTTAATAAAAGCCATTCTGTAAAGCTTGAGGTTAAATCTCATTGCAGTTTTGATTTGCATATACCTGATTAGTGATGCTGAACATCTTTTCATATATGTGTTGGTCATCTGTGTGTCTTTTTTTAGAAAAATGTCTATTTGGAATCTCTGCCCATTGTTTAATCAGATTTATTTGTCTTTCTGTGTGTGTGTTTTGCTCTTGAGCTATAATGCCTTCCTTATATTTTAGATTTTAGTCCCTTACAGATCTACGATTTGCAAATATTACTTCCCATTCTGTAGGATGCCTTTTCATTTTGTTGATGGCTTCCGTTTGTACAGTAGATTTTTAATTATATATAATCCCCTTTTTTTACTTTTACTTTTGTTGCCATTGCTTTTGGTGTCAAATCCAAAAAAAAAAAAAAAAAAAAATACAAGTAAGTCAAGGAGCTTACTGCCACCTATATATTCTGTGAGGAGTTTTATAGTTTCAGGTCTTACATTCAAGTTTTTAACCCATTTTGAATTAATTCTTATGTGAGGTTAAAGATAGCAGTCCTGTTTCACTATTATCTGTAAATAGTGACAGTTTCAATTTTTGCTTTCAAAATTTGTGTGCCTTTTGTTTCTTTTTCTTTTTTAATTGCTCTAGCTAGGACTCCCAATTCATTAATGTGTTGGACAGAGTGGTAAGAGTGACATCCTAGTCTTGTTCCTGATCTTAGAGGAAAAGCTTTCAGCTTTTCACCATTGAGTATGACATTTGCATTGCCTGCGATGTGGGAGACCTGGGTTGGATTCCTGGTCGGGAAGATACCCTGGAGAAGGAAAGGCAACCCACTCCAGTATTCTTGCCTGGAGAATCCCAAGGACAGAGGAGCTTGGTAGGGTACAGTCCACGGCTCGCAAAGAGTCGGACACGACTGAGTGACTTTACTTTCACTATCATATATAAACTTTATTATAGTATAGTACATTTCTTCTGTACCCATTTTGTTGTGAGTTTTTTTTTATCATAAATGGATGCTGAATTTTGTCAAATACTTTTTCTACATTTGAGATGATGATATTAATTTTCATCCTACATTTTTATTAATGTAGCATATTACATTGATCAGCTTGCAGATGTTGAACCATACTTTCATCCTTGGAATAAATTCCAGTTCATCACAATGTATGATTCTTTTAATGCATTGTTGAATTCACTTTGCTAATAATTTGATGAAGATTTTTGTATTTATGTTTTTCAGCAACATTGGCCTCTAATTTTCTTGTGGGAACCTTGTCTAAATTTGCTATTAGGATAATACTGGCTTTATGAAATGAGTTTGGAAGTATTTTCTCCTATTCTAGTTGCTGGAAGAGTTTGAGAGTATTGATATTAGGCTGGTGCAAATGTAATTGTGGTTTTGGACCATGAACTTGAAATCATTATAACTAGTCTCAAACACATTTTTATTAATCAAAATAGGAACCATTACAATCAACACACTTTTGCCAATGAGAAATAAGTTTGTTTATTCTTGTAGAGTAAAAATTCCATGCTTCAAGACTGATGAACTCTTGGAAAGCATTTTCTTCCTTCTGTTGTTTTTGGAAGCATTTTCCCTACAAAAAGAGTTGTCAAGATGCTTGAAGTAGTGGTAGTCAGTTGGTGAGAGGTTAGGTGAATATGGCAGATGATCCAAAACTTCTTATCCCAATTTCTTCAACTTTTGAAGCTTTGATTGCATGACTTGTGGTCAGTCATTGTCATGGAGAAGAAATGGGCTCTTTTCTGTTGTACAATGCTGGCTGCAGGCATTGCAATTTTCGCTGCATCTCATCAATTTGCTGAGTATACTTCTCAGATGTAATTATTTGGTCAGGATTCAGAAAGCTATAGTAGATCAGATGGGCAGCAGACCACCAAACAGTGACCGTAACCTTTTTCTGATGGAAGTTAGACTTTGGGAAGTGCTTTGGAGCTTTTTCTTGGTCCAGACACTGAGCTGTTCATTGCCAGTTGTATAAAATCCACTTTTCACCATATATCACGATCCAGTTGAGAAATGGTTCATTCTTATTGCATAGACTAAGAGAAGAGCACTTCAATACATTGTTTTGTTTTTTAAATTTTTCGTCAGCTCAAGAGGCACCCACTTTTGAGCTTTTTCACCTTTCCAATTTGCTTCAAATGCTGAACAAACCATAGAATGGTTGATGCTCAGTTCTTTGGAAACTTCTCATATAGTTGTAAACTTTGATGATTGCTCTCAGTTGGTCGTGGTCAACTTCTGATGGCCAGCCACTGTGCTCCTCATCTTCAAAGCTCTTGTGTCCTTTGACAAAATTCTTGACCCACCAGTGCACTGTATGTTCATTAACAATTCCTGGGCCAAACTCATTTTTGATGTTTCAAGTTGTCTCTGCTGCTTTACAACCCATTTTGAACTTGAATAAGAAAAATTCTCAGTTTGCTTTTGTTTAACATCATTTTCACAGTCTAAAATAAATATAAGATACACAGCAAGTAATGTCATTAGCAAAAATATATAAAGCAAGAAATGTACATTAAATTGATTGTAACATAACCGCATTTATTTAAGAATGTCTTTCAATATTTGACAATGCAAAACTGAAGTTATTGTTGCACCAACCTAATATTAATTCTTATTTGAATGTTTAGTGGAATTCACAAGTGAAGCCATTTGACCCT
>SJYQ01012615.1:495242-509483 GCA_006410935.1 Redunca redunca | reverse complement strand
TAGGTTTACTTCTGAAAGTTGAAATTGCAGCAAACATACTCTTTTGATAGAAATGACCAAATTATTCTATCAGAAATAATCTTATAATGTGTAAGCATCTGCCCACACCATATATTCTGAGCTGAGTATTATGGCCTTTTGTATCTTGGCTTTTGCAAATTTCAGGGTGAAAAACTGAGATTTTTTTATTGCTTATATTTGTATTTCTCCAGTTATGAAACTTGTATCTAGTGGACTATGGTAGTTATTTTAAGAGTTTAATTCTGGTTTACTCTTTTTAAGTTATGTTTTTATATCTGTTCATATACACTTTTTAAATTTTTGTGTTTTTTTACTTCTGAGTTTTAAGTATTCTTTATATCAGAGATCTGCCCTTTAGTATGTTTTGTAAAGTAAAGAGTTATCAGAAGGTTAAGTACTAAGGTGCTATGAGCATGAAGTTCTTAGTTTCAGCAACAAAATGGAGGAAAAAGGGGGTAAATTTGGGGAGGGAAATTTATAAAAAGGAAAATGAAGAGTCAAATGGCCATGTTATATGTTTGCCTTGAACTAATGTTGAACTCTTGAGAGTCCCTTGAACTGCAAGGAGATCCAACCAGTCCATTCTGAAGGAGATCAGCCCTGGGATTTCTTTGGAAGGAATGATGTTGAAGCTGAAACTCCAGTACTTTGGCCACCTCATGCAAAGAGTTGATTCATTGGAAAAGGCTCTGATGCTGGGAGGGATTGGGGTCAGGAGGAGAAGGAGACAACAGAGGATGAGAAGGTTGGATGGCATCACTGACTCAATGGACATGAGTCTGAGTGAACTCCAGGAGTTGGTGATGGACAGGGAGGCCTGGTATGCTGCGATTCATGGGGTCGTAAAGAGTCAGACACGACTGAGCGACTGAACTGAACTGAACTGAATGTTGTATCCAGAAGGGAAAATTTTCCCCAAATTCTTCTTTAATAAGAGGTAAGACCTGTACTCTGATTTCCATTTCCTTTCCAATTAAAGGCCAGTGAACACACCTAATGTCTATGGGACCTAAGCCTGGCTCTGTGTGCTCCTAAGTATCCAGTTGGAATTGTGTGGGAAACTTCAATTCCAGACAGCTCAGACTATTGCTGGGGAGTAAAGCTTTATTTTTTTCTTCTTTTTTGCTAGTAATTTTCGTTTTTGTTAATCATGACATTATTACTGTTATTCTCTGCCAACATTATTAGTTCACATTTAGTATCATTGCATTTGTTATGTGTTCAGTTCAGTTCAGTTCAATCGCTCAGTTGTGTCCGACTCTTTGCAACCCCATAAATCGCAGCACACCAGGCCTCCCTGTCCGTCACCATCACCCGGAATTCACTCAGACTCACGTCCATTGAGTCAGTGATGCCATCCAGCCATCTCTTCCTGGGTCGTCTCCTTCTCCTCCTGCCCCCAATCTCTCTCAGAATCAGAATCTTTTCCAATGAGTCAAATCCTCGCATGAGGTGGCCAAAGTACTGGAGCTTCAGCTGTAGCATCATTCCTTCCAAAGAACACCCAGGGCTGATCTCCTTCAGAATGGACTGGTTGGATCTCCTTGCAGTCCAAGGGACCCTCAAGAGTCTTCTCCAACACCACAGTTCAAACGCATCAATTCTTTGGCACTCAGCCTTCTTCACAGTCCAACTCTCACATCCATACATGACCACTGGAAAAACTATAGCCTTGACTAGACGGACTTTATTCGACAAAGTAATGTCTCTGCTTTTGAATATACTATCTAGGTTGGTCATAACTTGTCTTCCAAGGAGTAAGCATCTTTTAATTTCATGGCTGCAATCACCATCTGCAGTGATTTTGGAGCCCCAAAAAATAAAATCTGACACTGTTTCTACCGTTTCCCCATCTATTTCCCATGAAGTGATGGGACCAGATGCCATGATCTTCGTTTTCTGAATGTTGAGCTTTAAGCCAACTTTTTCACTCTCTCACATTCATCAAGAGGCTTTTTAGCTACTCTTCACTTTCTGCCATAAGGGTGGTGTCATCTGCATATCTGCAGTTATTGATATTTCTCCCAGGAAACTTAATTCCAGCTTGTGTTTCTTCCAGTCCAGCGTTTCTCATGATGTACTCTGCATATAAGTTAAATAAGCAGGGTGACAATATACAGCCTTGACGTACTCCTTTTCCTATTTGGAACCAATCTGTTGTTCCATGTCCAGTTATTATTACTGTTATTCTCTGCCAACATTATTAGTTCACATTTAGTATCATTGCATTTGTAATGTGTTACTTATTCTTAATTAGCATTGATAATAACTCTTACAAGTAAATGTTAGTGTTCTAGGTACTTTATGTTTCAATTTCTTTCAGTTTCACAGTAAATCTTTGTGGTGATGCCAGAGTTGGTATTTTATGTACAATTTCCTATTATATGCTTGTAATGAAGTAGTCTGATACATTCTTAGGCCAAGAATTTTGAACTGTTCTTAGACTTACCCAGTTAAATACCAGCCTTGATAACTTGCAACTAATGTTTAAATACTGTAGATCTCACTGTGAAGTAGTCTGGAGATATTTGACATGAACTCTATGAATTATCCATCTAGCCAAATCTGATCTATGGTGTCTTTATATGAGAATGGTAGTCTAATATACAAGTACACAACAGAGAATTCATATCTTAGTGGAGACTAACATGCATAATAGAGGAAGTATATTCCACTATGTTTTTCTGGCTATATTTTCACTAGTCAGTCTTAGTTATGTGCAGGAGTATTTCTAAGCCACTGAAAATTCTCTACATTTATAAAAATGAACCTTTAATCCTTAGATGATTTTGAATTTGTCTTAGACTCCTCCATGTAAGACACCTAAAAAGTAAATGACCAGACAACAAGTTGGCAGCTACTGAATGCTGATCCTCAGGAGAGAAAGACAGTGGGTAAGGACTCTGATTTCATGGAATTCTCATGTGCTGGCAAAAGACTGTGCTCATGAGGAGTCTTGTGTTTTCTTGAACATACTAGTCCTGTTGTGTGGTCCTTTCTCTATTTCCTTCCTAAAGCCAATGGGATGTCAACAGAATGGAAAATTGCTGATCACAGGTGCATACAAATCTTTAGTCCAATACTTAGGTACATATCTTTTCAGTTTTAATTATTATGATCTCCTTCCTCTTCTTCTGCTTCATGATTGTCTTTTCCCCACAGATATATGAATGTCTGGCTATTCACTCTGGGAAATCAGATTGAGAACTATTTAGGACCCAAGTAAAGGCATTTGATGACTACAAATACAGAGAATGTTATTGTGATTTGAAACATTTTGCTGTTAGATGCATGATCAAAAGAGTTTTTAGTGAAGTTAAAGCCAAAGGCACATAGGAAGATATAAAGAATCAAGGAAAAATTCACATGTAGTGTGACAAACAACCACAAGGTGTAAAGTGCAAAAGGTCCTCATATATTTATAGCAAAATGAAATTTAGTACATTTTTAGTATGATACTTAGCAAGAGCACAGGTAAAGTATTTTTCATTTCAGGTCCATTTGTATTGTAGCTGAGATTCCTCCAAGAATTGTATTTATTTGTTACTTTATTATTATTTTCATAGCTATCACAAATGAAGCTGATACTATACTAAATGGGAGAGTTTTGTTAGTTTCCTAAAAACTCTTTAATAATGAGTTCCTAAATCTATTCAACTGTGAAAAGTGACAAAATCGTGTACTATTTTCATCCATTGTAGGATTAATATAAAACATGTAATGTTTCGTAGGGATTTAAACAGGTATGTTAATTTTAGGATGTAAAACTCTTTCTAACTTTTAGGTTGTTGTTGTTATTGTTCAGTTGCTAAGTCCTGCCTGCCTCTTTGCCACCCCATGGACTGTAGCTCACCAGACTCCTCTGTCCATGGAATTTCCCAGGCAAGGATATTGGAGTTAGTTGGCATTTTTTTATCCAGGGGATCGTCCCAACTCAGGGATCATCTCTTGCATTGGCATATGGATTCTTTACCACTGAGCTACCTGAGAAGCCCCTGATTTATATACATATAAACACAATTTGATCATGCAATTTACATTGTCCAAATATTCTGTAGTTGATGAATTTTCATCTATTATCTGTTACTGACTTCTAGTGCTATAACACAGCTCAAAGTTGTTTTAATATAATCTACATTGACTGACTTGAATATATTGACATAATTTTATGTATAAGGATTTATATAAGGTTTTATTTTAATTTACATTTTATATTAAATTGCTTTGCTATGTAGCAGCTGTCTGTGGTGGCTCTGTGGTAAATAATCTGCCTGCCAATGCAAGAGATGCAAGAGATGTGGGTTTGATCATTGAGTTGGGAAGATCTCAGCTTCCCAAGGAAGGAAATGGCAACCCACTCCAATATTCTTGCCTGAAAAATTCTTTGGACAGAAGAGCCTGGAAGGCTACAGTTCATGGAGTTGCAAAGAGTTGGACACAACTGAGTGACTGAGCATATACTGCATTTTAACATGTATGTACTAAACAGGTAAGATTCTAGCATAATAGAGCTTATTTTAAGTGGCTCGTTGGTGTTATGTCATCAACTAATTTTTATTTTGAAATATGTTATGCTTGAAATCAGTAAGGGCTTCATTTGTATTTGTACTTGTATATATTGCTTATCTATATGAAATCCAAGTGTAGATGTGCTATTGGGAGTCTCATGTCATTAGATTTTATTTATTATATTAAATGAAAGTATTTTCTTTTTATTAAGAGCATGCCAAGAGTAGTCATTTATATTTGCATATATTTATAGTCATTTATATTTGTCTTAAAAGGTAGTATTATGTTTTCATTTGCTTATTTAAAAATATTTTCATATCTTAATATTTTATTGATATTTTGCTTTTTTTTCCCTGAATATACAATAAATTAAATTCTTGAAAGATTGAAGTTATTCCTTTGTTTTATGGTCAGTGCCTTAAGAAACTTTTGCTGTGGCATTCTAATCTGTATCTTAAAGTGAAATCACTCAGTCGTGTCCAACTCTTTGGGACCCCATGGACTGTAGCCTACCAGGCTCCTCCCTCCATGGGATTCTCCAAGCAAGAGTACTGGAGTGGGTTGCCATTTCCTTCTCCAGGGGATCTTCCCGACCCAGGGATCAAACCCTGGTCTCCTGCATTCCAGGCAGACACTTTAACCTCTGAGCCACCAGGGAAGTCCATTATCTGGTTAAAATGGGGACATTCTCATATGTATTGTGCTTATATGATTCTGTTCTCAAGGTAGAAAATATGAAGTCTGACAAATCAAGTTATTTTTAGAAAAATATAGAAGCAGATGATAAAAGTTCACATTTTTATTCCTTCTTAATACCTTAAATGTCTGTTTAAGAAGTGACTTTTCCCCTGCTTAGAATTTCTTTCTTAATTCTCAATCAGGGAAAATTTTTACTAACCTAAGAATGTTTGTCAATATCTGGAGACATTTTTGCTTGTTGGGATGATAAAAGAGTGGATAGTGGATAGAGACCGGGGATGCTGGTAAATATTTTATGTTGCATAGAACAACAATTCAATAAAATTCATTGCATTGAATTATTTGGTCAAAATGTCAATCAGAGGTGAAATTGAGAATCCTTCCTTAACCTAAAATTTAATCTCCAACATTAGAAATATTCTGTTTTTAAAACTTATGATCCTCATAGGCAGTTGCCTGCTATACATATATGTTTTCCTAGATCAAGAGGTAAACTGGAAAAAAAAAAAGAGAATTGCCACAATTCTTTCCTGCTGTTATGGGCTCAGTCACATACCCCCAAAATTCATATGTTCAAGTTCTAACTCTAAGTACCTCAGAATGTGACTGTAATTGGAGAAAAGGCCTTTAAGTAGGTAAAGTAAGATGGGGTCATTTGGGCAGGCCCTAATCTAATATGATGGATGTACTTATAAGAAATTATTAGGACAGAGACCCACACAGAGGTAAAACCAAGTAATGACACTGAAAGAAGACAGCCATCTATTAACCAAGGATAGAGGGCATCAGAAGAAACCAACCCTATTGTCACATTGATCTTAGATTTCTTGACTCCAAAAGTGTAAGGCAATAAATTTCTGTTGTTTCAGTGACCCATTCTGTAACAACAGACCTAGAAAATTCATATACCCTTCCTGTAACCAGAACCCCTTGCCACGTGCCTTTGAATGCCATCCCATGACTTACTTTGGATAATTGCATGTTAATAAGCAGGGATAATATGCAAGAGACTTGAAAAGGACTCTGCATGAGGCTTGTGCTTGTTTGCTGCTCTTGAAAACCCTTTGACCATCTTGATGTGAGCAACTCTGGGCTAGTTTGCTGAGAGACACATGGCTCAGCAACACACTCCTACCACCCACCAGTCCATTTCCCCAGACAATAGTCATCCCACATCCAGAAATGGAGCCACTTTGATGAACAGAGTATTGTTCAGCAGAGTACAGTTCAAATTATTAAGCCATAGAATCTTGAGTTAAATCTTGATTTGGATGGCTTGTTATGATACCCAAAGCTAATTGCCAGGGAATCAATAAAAATGTATAATTAAAGGTCAGTTTTCTTAGATGTTAGGGCTTTTTCCTGCAACAAAAGCTGATCCCCTTTTCAATACTCTAACCAGGAAAAGTCTACCAGTTACAATTGACATCAGTGGGATTGAACTTTTTTCTTAGTCTTTTATTATAAATCAGATAACTTTCTTGTGATTATAGGATTCAACACATGTAGGCCAGTAGCCAAAAGCCATTAGACTGTGGATATTATCAAGAGGATAATATGATGCCTTCAGTACTTAGATAAGTGCTAAGCTAAACTCCAAAGACTGATTATAAGAGATGGTATGGGGTGGGAGGTGGGAGGGGATTCATGTTTGGGAACGCATGTACACTCGTGGTGAATTCATGTCAATGTTTGGCAAAACCAATACAGTAATGTAAAGTAAACTAAAGTTAAAATAAAAATTAAAAAAAAAAAAGGATTTGGGAGTACTTTTTTATATAGTTTATTATATCACACTCTTTGACACAGGGTAGTATATTGTACCTTTAAATATGTTGTAGCAAATTATTTAATGATGCATTAACTGTAGAATTCCACATATAGTCCCATTCTTTAGCCAACGTTGAATGCTTTTTCAAAAGCTTAATCCATCCCTGAAGTGCTGCTACTGCTGCTGTCGCTTCAGTTGTGTCCGACTCTGTGTGACTCCATAGACGGCAGCCCACCAGGCTCCCCCATCCCTGGGATTCTCTA
Organism: Redunca redunca; assembly: GCA_006410935.1. NCBI lineage: Eukaryota > Metazoa > Chordata > Mammalia > Artiodactyla > Bovidae > Redunca > Redunca redunca. Next base: position 502,220 of record SJYQ01012615.1, on the reverse strand, counting down.
GGCAAGAATACTTGAGTGGGTTGCCATTTCCTTCTCCAATGCATGAAAGTGAAAAGTCAAAGTGAAGTCGCTCAGTCGTGTCCAACTCTTGGCGACTACCAGGCTCCTCCGTCCATTGCATTTTCCAGGCAAGAGTACTGGAGCAGGGTGCCATTGCCTTCTCCTGAAGCAGTGGGGCACAAATAGTTGTCTATCATTGCAGGACACATAGTTTGAAGGCAGCTCTCTTACAGTCTTACTTTTTATAAAAGTAGCCTATCAATAGTAGGTCAGGTACTAAATGAGAACTGACTCTAAATATACACTTACATGTGTATGGAAAAACTGTGTCCTTAATCCTTTTTAGAACTCATATCTCAGTTTTTATTGACTTTTTTTTTCTTCTTCTCCTTCTCTTTTTCCAGTGTACCTTACAAATAGAAAATCTGGCAAATAAAACTCGGAGATAAGCTTTAAAAAGATGACTTGAGAAAATTACATTAAACATCAACATAAGAGATATTTAGATAGGGATAATTAAAATAACTTGGAGAAAACCAATATTGACTTGTCTCTTAAAAATTATTTGTCTCTTAGAAAATGCATGATTAATTTTGCATGATTAATCTGTTGTTTGCATTAATTTAATAAACCAAATAGATTCCACACACATCCCAGGTAGATAGTAAGTAGGAAATGAATTATTGGATTTTCATTAAACAAGGAGAACTGAACATGCTTATTTATCCCTACTCCCTTCTGAAATTTAACTAAAATAATGGTAATTAAATATGAAAGATACTAATCCACAAGGAAACTTCAAAATTAAATCTGGGAGTAGAGTTTTAATTTTGAAAGATGCAATATATATGGATAGCTTTCCTTCAGAGGTTCACCCCAAAACCTTGGAGTTATCTTTACTTTTTCCCTCAAAGCCCATTACAATCCATCAGCAAAGCTTTGCAGCTCAAATTTAAATTTTATCTGACTTCTTGTCATACCCATCATGATCCAAAGTACTATTATCTTTCACCAAGATTATTACAATAGCTTTCTAGCTGCCTTCCATCCTCATATCCTTCCCATAAATCAACAGAGAATCAAAAATGAAAGTCAGATTATTAATGCCATCTTCTTACAACTCTTCAATATGAAGAAGTTCCACTAGGCAAAGAAGTACTAGTACTGAGGCCCCATATGATCTAGCCTTCGGCTGTCTGAATATCTAGCTCTTTTCCTCTCACTTGCTCAATGCTAGCGCCTGAAAGACATCAAATAAGGCCCTATTATAGACCTTTGAAGGTACTTTTCTCTCTCTCAAACATTCCTCTGTCAGAACTGTTCACTCTTCATTTTTTCTTTTTCAGATTTCTCCTAATCATCCACACATCAGCACTTTCTCTGTTAACCCAACATAAAATAGCAGTCCCTTTCCCACTTCAATTCCTTAAATCTTAGTCTGCAGTATTTTTCTCCATACCATTTATCAACATCTGATCTCTATGTCTGATTTTTTATTTTTGTCTATCTTTTCATATTATAATTTAACATGTTTGAATACAAGGAGGTTTTTTGCTTCTGTAGGTACACTGCTTTAATCCCAGCATATAGAAGAATACTTGGTATTTCAAAGTAAGGGTGAATATAAGTTTGTTAAAAAAAAAAAAAAATTACCATGGAATATACCATACCTCAGAAGTTCTCTACCACCAAGATCTTTCATTCTGGGAATCTTTACTTCGACCTATTTCCTATTTCTATCTTTTCTATTATCCAAGTTACTCCCTTCAGACCTAAAACTTCTGCATGCTGTTTAATCTCAGCATTCTAAGTACATCAGTGGATGAATCTTAGCATTCTATCATTTTCCCGTCTCTTTGACATAGTTACCAAGAAAAGACCCCATAGTTAGCCTTCTTAAAGGTATTGTCATCAATAAATTAGTACTACATTTCCACATTAACTTCTATCAGGACCCTGTCGATAATTGTCAGACATGAGGAATCACTATTTGTTTGCTCTCCTTCTATTGTCAAACGGCTAGTTTACCAATAGTACAAAATTTCACAAAACTTTGCCCTTTGGATGTACTATGCATGTTCCTTTCCATATTTCCACATTCAAAATGATATTACCTCTTTCACAGCACTTGAATAAAAACATTTGGTAAAAACAGCACATGTTAGTTTTTCAAACACTGAAAAATTCACTACAAAAAAATAACAAAGTGTGTTTCTCTTTGGGTTGCTTATTTTAAAAATAGCTTCTGTTTAACAAGTTTTGCTGTCTACTTGGTGCCTGATCAAAGGCCTTTTTTTTTTTTTTTCCAAAAAATGCTTATATAGTTTAGTGTGTTTCAATTAATGTGTTAATTTCCAAAACTTTCCTGTTTTGCTAAAGGTGTTAATTTTTAGAAGATTCTTGATGATGGCACATGAGTTTCACCTAAGTAAAACAGTTATTCCTAACTTCCTGATGTTGAGACAAGTTTAAAAAACAAACAAGAAATTAAATAATACAGATAACTAAAAGTAAAGCAACAAGTATTTTCAAAAGCTTCAGTGAAGTACTTGCTTGCATGTGTGCATGCTCAGTCGTGTCTGACTCTGAGACTCTGTGAACTATAGCCTGCCAGACTCCTATGTCCATAGGATTCTCCAGTTAAGAATACTGGAGTGGGTTGTCATTTCCTCCTCCAGGTGATCTTGAACTAGGGATTGAATCTGCAGCTCCTGCATTGCAGGCTGATTCTTTATCACTGAGCCACCTGGGAAGCTGAGAGGGGAACAAAACAATAGCAACAATAACAACTATACTCTATAGATTAGAATTAATCAAAACTTCACTGTTACTTGACATAATACAACATTGGTTCTCTTTTGATCTCATCTATTTAGCTCAGTTGGTAAAGAATCCATCGACAATGCAGGAGACCCCAATTGGATCCCCGAGTCTGGAAGATCTGCTGGAGAAGGGATAGGCCACCTACACCTTTATTTTTGGGTTTCCCTTGTGGCTCAGCTGGTAAAGAGTCTGCCTGAAATGTGGGAGACCTTGTTTTGATCCCTGGGTTTGGAAGATGCCCTGGAGAAGGGAAAGGCTGCCCACTCCAGTATTCTGGCCTGGAGAATACCATGTACTGTATAGTCCATGGGGTTGCAAACAGTCAGATATGACTGAGCAATTTTCACTTTCACTTTCATTTTCAGATGTTGAATGATCTTATCGCAATCTAACTAAAGAGCCTCTTGAGGAAAGTGAAAGAGGAGAGTGAAAAAGTTGGCTTAAGCCTCAACATTCAGAAAACGAAGATCATGGCAACCAGTCCCATCACTTCATGGCAAATAGATGGGAAAACTGTGGAAACAGTGGCTGACTATTTTTCTGGGCTCCAAAATCACTGCAGATGGTGATTGCAGCCATGAAATTAAAAGATGCTTGCTCCTTGGAAGGAAAGTTATGACCAACCTGTATAGCATTAAAAAGCAGAGACATTACTTTGCCAACAAAGGTCTGTCTAGTCAAGACTGGTTTTTCCAGTAGTCACGTATGGATGTGAGAGTTGGACTATAAAGAAAGCTGAGCACCAAAGAATTAATGCTTTTGAACTATGGTGCTAGAGAAGACTTTTGAGAGTACTTTGGACTGCAAGGAATCCAACCAGTCCATCCTAAGGGAGATCAGTCCTGGGTGTTCATTGGAAGGAGTGATGCTGAAGCTAAAACTGCAATACTTTGGCCATCTTATGTGAAGAACTGACTCATTTGAAAAGACCCTGATGCTGGGAAAGATTGAAGGTGGGAGTCTCCTCCTCCCCTTAAGGGAATGACAGAGGATGAGATGGTTGGATGGCATTATTGACTCAATGGACATGAGTTTGGGTAAACTCCAGGAATTGGTGATGGACAGGGAGGCCTGGCATGCTGTGGTTCATGGGGTCACAAAGAGTCAGACACGACTGAGCGACTGAATTGATAGCGCTAATCCTGTCATTGACATGATGGCAAGTCTTGTCACACTGTAGAAAAAAAGAGCATCTCAAATATGAGGAGTCTTTAAAACAAGTGGAAATTGATGTTTCTTATATTCTTGTGGTTTTCAGTCAGTAAATTCTGGTCTATTTTGGCCATATTTTACTAATTTTAGAAATGGACCTCATCGTATTCATTAATTTTCAAGTTGTCCATCTGGAACTGCCGCTTTCTCTGGGACCAATGTCCTATCTGCTTTCTTCCAGTGTGCCATGAACTTTACTTTGATACCTCTCCTTTCTTCTTATTGCATTCTTTTCTTAATCTAGTATATGTTTTTAGAATTTTGTTTTAAACTGTTTTCCTCTTTTACATTTTCTTTGATATATTTCATCAGTCCCTTAGTTGCACAGAGATGACACTTGAAGGTAATGAACAAATGTATATAATACAATTTTTTTCTAAAGTTCTATGAGTAGATCACATAGGGTGCTAAAGATAATGACTTAATATGCACTGACATGTCACACATAACAATCATATACAAATTCATTATTTTCCAATAGATGATTTCTTTATCACAATTCTACTCAAATTAACTGGTGAGTCCCATTTTGTAATTATCCCGAATTAATATTTAAACGTAATACTCTAAAGTTTTTCACATCATATATCCTTATAATAAACCTGTATATTCTTTCTGTTAAATTACCAGCACTGTGATATAAATTATTACCTTTTTGTTCAGTTGTTTAGTTTTTAAATAGCCTTAGGACCTCAATCATCACTGACTACCATAAAAATAAACACTCCCAAATAATTACCTAATCATTCTCACTGTTTAATAGTATTAAACTTTTTCTTTTCATAACCTCCAGACTCTCAAAAATAAAATCTTAGTAGGTCTTTGCAGCAAATATTATGAGTATTTTCCTATACTCACTCATATACCATTAAATGTACCACCAGTTCTTGAGTATCTCTACACTTTCTTATATTTCTTTGTTCCATTTTTTTTTAACAGAAAGGCTTTCCCAGCACTTCATGTTTAATCTCAATCACTTTAACCTATACATTCTTCAAAACCTTGCTCTTATATCATTTCTTCTTTAAAGATATTCTTAGTTTATTCCTTATTGCTATAATCATTTCCCACAAATTCACCTCACTGCTTAGTAGCTTATTATTTAGTTTATTGTAACAATTAATGTGTATGCAGGGGAGGATGGTGACTTAGATTAGGGTGGTAGCATTAGGCCATGGAGACAAGGGAAAGACAGTAACTTTTTCATATATAATTTTCACATAGGACATTACAAATGGCTCAAGGGCAAGAACAAAGGTTCAAACATTTTTACTGTGTCTGATGCCTTCATACTGAGAAAATAACATCAGGTTTGGACTCAGGTAAACCAGAATTTGTAGTTCTCTTTCATCCTTTACCAGTTCAGTTCAGTCACTCAGTTGTGTTCGACTCTTTGCGACCCCATGAATTGCAGCAGGCCAGGCCTCCCTGTGCATCACCAACTCCTGGAGCTTGCCTAAACTCATGTCCATTGAGTTGGTGATGCCATCCAACCATCTTCTCCTCTGTTCTCCCCTTCTCTTCCAACCTTCAAACTTTCCCAACATCAGGGTCTTTGCAAATGAGTAAGTTATTAGCTTCAAGTGGCCAAAGGATTGGAGTTTCAGTTTCAGCATCAGTCCTTCCAATGAACATTCAGGACTGATTGCCTTTAGGATGGACTGGTTGGATTCCTTGCAGTCCTAGGGACTCTCAAGAGTCTTCTCCAACACCACAGTTCAAAAGCATCAACTCTTCAGTGCTCAGCTTGCTTTATCGTCCAACTCTCATATCCATACTCGACTACTGGAAAAACCATAGTTTTGACTAGATGGACTTTTTTGGCAAAGTAATATTTCTGCTTTTGAATATGCTATCTAGATTGGTCATAGCTTTTCTTCCAAGGAGTAAGCATCTTTTAATTTCATAATATCATAAATAAAGTCTGCCACTGTTTCCCCATCTATTTGCCATGAAGTGATGGGACCGGATGCCATGATCTTCGTTTTCTGACTGTTGAGTTTTAAGCCAACTTTTTCACTCTTCTCTTTCACTTTTATCAAGAGGCTGTCTAGTTCTTCTTCACTTTCTGTCATAGGGTGGTGTCATCTGCATATCTGAGATTATTGATGTTTCTCCTGGCAATCTTTATTCTAACTTGTGCTTCATCCAGCCCAGCATTTCTCATGATGTACTCTGTATAGAAGTTATATAAGCAGGGTGACAAAATACAGCCTTGATGTATTCCTTTCCTATTTGGAACCAGTCTGTTGTCCCATACCCAGTTTTAACTGTTGCTTCCTGACCTGCATATAGATTTCTCAGGAGGCAGGTCATGTAGTCTGGTCTTCCCATCTCTTTAAGAATTATCCAGCTTGTTGTGATCCAGTCAAAGGCTTTGGCATAGTTAATAAAGCATTCTATCAAGTATTTATTAAGTATTCAATTTCCTAAGCCTCAGTGTCCCCTCTTTTATATCAGAAACTATCACATATTCACATATTACTTATAGAACTTCAGTAAAAGCTAAATAAGATTGTGCATGCAAATCCCTAAGAGAAAGCCTGATATACAGGCCCTTAATAAATATGCTCCCTTAATGGACTCTATAGTTCTTTGAGTGATTCTTTCATACATATATTTACTCAAAAAATTTAAATATTGCTACCAGATAATCTAGGGTCAATTCTGATTTCCTTTTCAAAATACAAATAAGTGAACCTTTTAAGTTATGTGTAATTAATTCAGATATTCTCAAATGGTTACAGCCATTCAAATACATCAATTGGAATAATATCTAAAACATGATTTCTGCTCAATATTTAATTTATGTGTGCTTTAAATATGATACTATTTAATTGGAGATCACTGCTCCTCCCACGGTTTACCAAGTTTTATCTTCTAATTTTCATTTTGAGATGTCTTTCTGGGTCAAAAGAGAACAGATATCACTTAAGGGCATAC
>SJYQ01012615.1:483597-495189 GCA_006410935.1 Redunca redunca | reverse complement strand
TTCATAACATGGGTTTACTAGCAATTTGCTAGCAACTTTTTAAAAATATTATTTCTACTAGCACTTCCTTCATATATCTTCTGGATGTATACATGCTTTGTATATCTGATAGTTGAATAATCCTTTTTAAATTTTATAAATCAGAAAACTGCACCCCAATGTAATTAATTGGTGTGCTCAATATTATATAGTTACTTTGATGTCAAAATTTATGAAGCCTTTTCTTTCTAAGTTAGTACATCTTTTGGCTATAACAACTTTTTAAAAATTATTTTTCTCACATATATCCTCTTCTACTAATATTACTCTTCTGATAATCCAAAAAGATTCAGTGAAAACAAAAAGTGAGAGAAAACGAGCAAGAAAGGGAGGGAGATGGGAAGAGAAAGCTGGCAAGGGTTAGGGGAAATTCTTTCCTAGAGTTCTGGGAGAGTGACCCTTCAGACACTTTGATTTTGAACTTCTAGCTTCCAGAATATAGAGGCAATACATTTCTGTTGTTTTAAGGCACCCATTTTGTGGTACTTTGTTATAGCAGCTCTAAGAAATGAACATAGTCACTATTATCATCTTCTGAACAGTTTTATTGCTGAGGATGACTGCCAAGGGTTCCTATTGCAGAGCAATGTTTTTTGAACTGCTTCCAAAAGCTCCCATAGGGAATACTCCTCATGTGTCAGATTTGAGGAAACTCAGTTGTTCCAAAATAGCTTGATCTTTTTCATCAGAATATAAAGAAAAGATAATTTGTTCAAGGACATGTAGATAAGGAGCTTTCAAAATTTTCTATTACAGCTGAAATGAGCTATGGATCTTTACTGGGTCTGAGATTTACAGTGAAAGATCTGGCTTTGGAAAAGAGGAAAGGAATGTCTCACCTAATTACTGGGATCAAGAAATACAGTCTCAGTGATCAAGTAGACATATTAAGATGAAAAACATACTTGCTTATTAAGTTATAACTATGTTTCTTTTTAATATGGGCAGTCATTGATCTTTAATGATTATCTTTATTATAAGAGGTAGACATATATGTTGAGCAATCAAAGAAACTTTAACCAGCACATGTGAATGAATAATAGAAAACCAAAGTACTGAAAAATATCTCCTTTGGTTATCCACATGGAAACACTCAAGTTGTGATTTAATCTCATTTGATTGTAGTGTGGCCCATAAAAATATGGGGCAAGCTTTTAAATGGCACCTATTTAAAATGACATTCCAATGAAACAAGGCAAAATGAATCTCAGGGGAAGACAACTTAATAAGACTATAAATTTCTCAATATAAATTTAAATGAAATGTCTTACAAGATTGTGAAGGATTGCTGGTTAGCCCCTGGCTATCAGGGAAATGGTGGAATGGTCCCATGAGAACAAGAGCTTCTGAGAAAGAAAGGTTTTCTGTAAAAGGGGGATGCTATGTGGGGAAATTAATCTCAGCTGGAAAACCTAAAAGGGTCAGATTTAATGGGTTTTTGATAACCCTTATGTATATATATGGTATTATCTAGCTTTGAGGAACATTCTCTTTGTGTAATGGGCTTTGATATAATTTACAACCACCACTCATTTTTTTGAGTTGTAAGTGGTATATTTTCCTAACCACCTCAGAACTGACGTGCTGTGTGTCAAATCAGAAAATGTTTCATTTCACATTAAAAGAAAATGCTTTCATCAAAAACTATTTCTTTCCAGAGAAATACTTGCAACACACATTTCTGACTTACATTTTGGGGAAAATTTCTTTTTTATTATCACAAAAAGTCACTGCAGGCTGTACTGGGGACTGATTAATGCTTGCCTGGGTGATACTGAAGGTACTCATGTTTCACTGTGCTCTCTAGACAGGCATTAATCGCTTCTAACACACCATGTTGTCATTTCTGCTCCCAAGTTGGAAACACTTTAAAAAAAAAGAGAGAGAGAGAAATGGTTCAAACATAGGGTAGAAAACATGGTAAGAAAAGAAAAAAAAAACAAAAAAAACAAGTGGGATGTTGAAAGGATTATCATGCTCATTACCCAGTTTCTGTTACCTAATTATTTAAAATACTGCTCAATTATGAGACTGCTAAGCCAACAGAAAAGGAAGAAACTGTTTTTCAATTTTTTGTCTGAAAGTAAATAAATTGAAGTCCAGATTAATATAACTTTGCTATAACTGTGGGAAAAGTAAGACTTATTGTTACAGTTTTCCTTGATTAATAATCTGTAGGGAGGATTTTATAAGTCTTTGGACTTCATTTATTTGATGTGAATAAATTACCTGGTGATGAGCTTAAACTTTGATTAGAACATATCAGCCTTTGGCCATACTCCCTATGTAGGACTAGCAGAAAATCTAGAGGCACTGAGGCATAATTTTTAGGAATTTCTCCTTTGCATTCCCTTCAGTAAGCTGTTAAATTTCCTTCTTTGCACACTATCAAAATGACTATAATATCTGTAAAGAGAACATGAAAAATAATAATAACTACTGATAGAATGAAATACTTTGTATGTTTCAGACATTAAAATAAACATCTTACAAATATCTACTTACTAAACTCCTCAGAATAATCCTGAACTGTATTCTAATTTGTCTTTGTTCTGCAGAGTTTCTATAAATTAAGGTGTATTCAAATTAGATAAATTTTGTAGAAAAAACTAGATAACAAGTAAGAGTCAGAATTTAAACCCAGTTATATCTGATTACTTTCACTACACTCTTAGCTACTACTTTAAAATACTTTACTGATAGGATCTTGAGTGTTTTATATTCTTTAGAGAAAGAACAAAGAGCCATAGATATGGGCTTTATAAATATATAAATAACAGAATTAAATAACTGATTAAGGTGCTGAGATGACAGGAAAGTATTTCATATGCATACTATTTTTGTCAGTAGGGCTATAAATTCTTCTTAAGACAAAAAAATCATTCTTAATAGAAAACAAGAAGCATGGTCATATAAAAGGCGATTTCAATTAGATTGCTACAATTGCGTCCCATAATCAAATCTACGCTTCAAATATTATTCCTTAAATATCCTACAAAAATGTAGTAAAAATTGCATGTTATTACAATAGATAAGTAAACAAAAGTTTGAGCATAAAATGTAACAGGATGAACTTGCTGATTACAGTTACCATCCATCATTATTGGTTTCCTAAGCCAAGATTACATAGGATATTTTTCTTAAGTGGTAGAACATCATATGGTTGGTCATGTCCAGGCTTATAGTAAAGGACGTTTGTAAAGTATAATGAGAGAGAAAGAGAAGAAAACAAAGAGCTAGAGAGATTAATGCTTCAGTTCATTTCAGTCGCTCAGTCCTGTCTGACTCTTGCAACAGGAATCACAGCGTGCCAGGCCTGAATCACAGCACATCAGGCCGCCCTGTCCATCACCAAATCCCGGAGTTTACAAAACTCGTGTCCATCGAGTCAGTGATGCCATCCAGCCATCTCATCCTCTGTCGTCCCTTTCTCTTCCTGCCCCCAACCCCTCTGAGCATCCCTCCCCAACTCTTTCCAATGAGTCTTTTCCAACTCTTTGCATGAGGTGGCCAAATACTGGAGTTTCAGCTTTAGCATCAGTCCTTCCAATGAACACACAGGACTGATCTTTAGAATGGACTGGTTGGATCTCCTTGCAGTCCAAGGGACTCTCCAACACCACAGTTCAAAAGCATCAATTCTTGGTGCTCAGCTTTATTCATAGTCCAACTCTCACATCCATACATGACCACTGGAAAAACCATAGACTTGACTAGATAGACCTTTCTTGGCAAAGTAATGTCTCTGCTTTTGAATATGCTATCTATGTTGGTCCTAACTTTCCTTCCAAGGAGTAAGTGTCTTTTAATTTCATGGCTGCAATCACCATCTGCAGTGATTCTGGAGCCAAAAAAATAAAGTCTGACACTGTTTTCCTATCTATTTCCCATGAAGTGATGGGACCAGATGCCATGATCTTCATTTTCTGAATGTTGAGATTTCAGCCAACTTTTTCACTCTCCTCTTTCACTTTCATCAAGAGGCTTTCTGGTTCCTCTTCACTTTCTGCCATAAGAATGGTGTCATCTGCATATCTGAGGTTATTGCTATTCCTCCTGGCAATCTTATTCCAGTTTGTGCTTCTTCCAGTCCAGTGTTTCTCATGATGTATTCTGCATATAAGTTAAATAAGCAGGGTGACAATACACAGTCTGATGTACTCCTTTTCCTATTTGGAACCAGTCTGTTGTTCCATGTTCAGTTCTAACTGTTGCTTCCAGACCTGCATATATGGTTCTCAAGAGGTAGGTCAGGTGGTCTGGTAAGCCCATCAGTTACTGAATTTTCCACGTTTATTGTGATCCACACAGTCAAAGGCTTTGACATAGTCAGTTAAGCAGAAATAGATGTTTTCCTGGAACTCTCTTGCTTTTTCCATGATCCAGTGGATGTTTGCAATTTGATCTTTGGTTCCTCTTCCTTTCTATAATCAGCTTCAACATCCGGAAGTTCACGGTTGATATATTGCTGAAGCCTGGCTTGAGAATTTTGAGCATTAATTTACTAGCATGTGAGATGAGTCCAATTGTGCAGTAGTTTGAGCATTCTTTGGCATTGCCTTTCTTTGGGATTGGAATGAAAACTGACATTTTCCAGTCCTGTAGCCACTGCTGAGTTTTCCAAATTTGCTGGCATATTGAGTACAGCACTTTCACAGCATCATCTTTCAGGATTTGAATAGCTCAACTGGAATTCCATCACCTGCATTAGCTTTGTTCATAGTGATACTTCCTAAGGCCCACTTGACTTCACATTCCAGGATGTCTGGCTCTAGGTTAGTGACCACACCATCATGAGTATCTTGGTCATGAAGATATTTTTGTGCAATTATGTATATTCTTGCCACTTCTTCTTAAAATCTTCTGCTTCTGTTAGGTCCATACCATTTCTGTCCTTTATTGAGCCCATCTCAATAGGTAACATGAAATGTTACCTATTATCAGGGTAACATGAAAATGTTACCTGTTATCTCTAATTTTCTTGGAGAGATCTCCAGTTTTTCCCATTCTGTTGTTTTCCTCTATTTCTTTGCATTGATTGCTGAGGAAGGCTTTCTCATCTCTCCTTGCTATTCTTCAGAACTCTGCATTCAGCTGCTTATATCTTTCCTTTTCTCCTTTGCTTTTCACTTCTCTTCTTTTCACAGCTATTTGCAAGGCCTCCCCAGACAGCCATTTTGCTTTTTTGCATTTCTTTTCATGGGAATGGTCTTGATCCCTGTATCCTGTACAATGTCATGAACCTCCATCCATAGATCATCAGGCATTCTATCTATCAGATCTAGTCCCTTAAATCTATTTCTCACTTCCACTGTATAATCATAAGGGATTTGATTTAGGTCATACCTGAATGGTCTAGCGGTTTTCCCCATTTTCTTCAATTTAAGTCTGAATTTGTCAACAAGGAGTTCATGATCTGAGCCACAGTTAGCTTCTGGTCTTGTTTTTGCTGACTGTATAGAGCTTCTCCATCTTTGGCTGAAAAGAATATAATCAACCTGATTTTGGTGTTGACCACCTGGTGATGTACATGTGTAGAGTCTTTTCTTGTGCTGTTGGAAGAGGGTGTTTGCTATGACTAGTGTGTTCTCTTGGCAAAACTCTATTAGTCTTTACCCTGCTTCATGCTATATTCCAAGGCCATATTTACCTGTTACCCGAGGTGTTTCTTGACTTCCTACTTTTGCATTCCAGTCCCCTATAATGAAAAGGACATCTATTTTGTGTGTTAGTTCTAAAACGTCTTGTAGGTCTTCATAAAACCCTTCAACTTCAGCTTCTTCAGCGTTACTGGTTGGGGCATAGGCATGGATTATAGTGATATTGAATGGTTTGCCTTGGAAATGAACAGAGATCATTCTGTTGTTTTTGAGATTGCATCCAAGTACTGCATTTCAGACTCTTTTGTTGACCATGATGGCTACTCCATTTCTTCTAAGGGATTCTTGCCTGAAGTAGTAGATATAATGGTCATCTGAGTTAAAGTCACCCATTCCAGTCCATTTTAGTTCGCTGATTCCTAGAATTTTGACATTCACTATTGCCATCTCCTGTTTGACCACTTCCATTTTGCCTTGATTCATGGAACTAACAGTCCAGGTTCCTATGCAATACTGTTCTGTACAGCATAAGATCTTGCTTTTATCACCAGTCACATCCACAGCTGGGTATTGTTTTTGCTTTGCCTCCATGCCTTCATTCTTTCTGGAGTTATTTCTCCTCTGATCTCCAGTAGCATATTGGGCACCTACTGACCTGGGGAGTTCCTCTTTCAATATCCTATCATTTTACCTTTTAATATTGTTCATGGGGTTCTCAAGGCAAGAATACTGAAGTGGTTTGCCATTCCCTTCTCCAGCTGTCAGACCTCTTCACGATGTCTGCCCATCTTGGGTTGCCCCAAGGGCATGTCTTAGTTTCATTGAGTTAGACAAGGCTGTGGTCCGTGTGATCAGACTAACTAGTTTTCTGTGATTATGGTTTCAGTGTGTCTGCCCTCTGATGCCCTCTTGCAACAGCTACTGTCTTACTTGGGTTTCTCTTACCTGAACGTGGGATATCTCTTCACAGCTACTCCAGCAAAATGCTACCTTTATCCAAAAGACTACTCAAAATATTTAATAAAGCAATCACTACTCTTATACTTATTCTAACCTATAGCATGTTAATTATATTTAAATTATTCCCAATTTACCTTGAAGTTGANGCCTGCAGACAATTTAAATGCAATAATAACAGTAAATAAAGGATGCCCTGTTTTTCTCTATTACCATATGACAATTTTAAATAATTCTAGTGACAAAATATTTCTTTATATACTTTTTAACTTGATATTCCACTGATATTACTCACTAAAATTTTATGAAAAACAAATAGTTAATGCTAGCTTATTTAGGGCATTGTCTAATTGAGAAAATGTCACAGTTAACATGGTTATTTTAGGTTTGTTCATTCTTATATTTAAAAATAATTGTTTATTATATGCCTATAAATACAGACCTTAGGAATTCACAGATAAACAAGATATAACTTCTTTCCCAAAGGAACCCAGCAGCAGGAATGCTGGGTAGAGACCTTTAAATATTACAAGTGAAATAAAGTTAATATTGTTCATGTTGTATCTTAAACTTCCAGGTGTTCATGTCATAAAAACATCATCAAATACTAATATGTATTTTTAATATGCATTTTTAAACTTCAATAAAAAGTTTGTTGAAAAGTTAAGTTAAATTGAGTATATATGGAACCAACTTGTTAACTCATTAACTGAAAAATTTTACTCATAAGTTTTCAATTATATATTTTTAATTAAAAATTTTAGCTTTTAAGGCAGTTTCAGGTCCATAGCAAAGCTGAGCAGAAGTTACCAAGTTCCCACATATTCCCTGTTTGTAAACATGCACGACCTCCTCCACTCTGGGCACCCTCGTTACAGTGGCAATGTTTGTTGCAATTGATGAACCTGTGCTAATGCATCTTTATCACTCAAAGTTCATATTTAACATTAGGGTTCACTTTGGTATAGGGTACTCTGTGGGTATGGGAAAATGTATAATGACATGTATCCATCATTATAATATCATACAGAATTTTAACTGCCCTAAAAACCTATGTGCTCTACATGTTTACTCCTCCCTCCCCCTTTAACCCTGGTTACAGATTTATTTATTTTTATTATATACGGTTCTTGTTTAAGGCCCATAGCATTCAGAAAAATAAAGAAAATGTTGGAAGAATTAGTAGCATTTGACAGTGGTTCCTGGGATTCCTGGGTCCACCCTCAGAGATTAATGTATAGCAGGTGTTATTATAGCCCAAGGACTTCCCTGGTGGCTCAGAGGTTAAAGCATCTGCCTCCAATGTGGGAAACCCAGGTTCGGTCCCTGGGTCGGGAAGATCCCCTGGATAAGGAAATGGCAACCCACTGTAGTATTCTTGCCTGGAGAAGCCCACGAACAGAGAAGCTTAGTAGGTTTCAGTCCACGGGGTCACAAAGAGTCGGACACGAATGGCCCAGGAATGTCTTTTTAACAACATCCCAAGTGCTGCTGGTTTTGCTGGTCTTGAAACCCTGCTCCTATTTGCTATTCACCCACTGTACCATAGCAGCTTCAGCTTCCCCAGAGAGACTGTTAGTAATGTAGAAGCCCAGACCGACTGAATCCAAATTTAACACGACTCCCAGATGATGTGATGATGTGAGAGCTGGACCCTGAAGAAGACTGAGCACCAAAGAATTGATGCTTTCAAACTATGGTGTTGAAGATTCTTGAGAGTCCCTTGGACTGCAAGAAGATCAAACTGGTCAATCATAAAAGGAATCAACCCTGAACATTCACTGGAAGGACTGATGATGAATCTCCAAATTTTTAGCCACCTGATGCAAAGAAATGACTCATTGGAAAAGATTCTGATGCTGAGAAAGATTGAAGGCAGGAGGAGAAGGGGATGACAAAGGATGAGATGGTTTGATGGCATCACCAACTCGATGGACATGAGTTTGAGTAAGCTCTGGGAGTTGGTTAAGAACAGGGGAACCTGGGTTCCTGCAGTCCATGGGGTCACAAAGAGTTGGACACAACTGGGCTACTGAACTGAACTGATGCTGAAGCTCTAGTACTTTGGCCAGCTGATGTGAAGAGCCAGCTCATTGGAAAAGACTCTGATGCTGGCAATGATAGAAGGCAGGAAGAGAAGGAGACGACAGAGGAAGAGATGGTTGGATGGCATCACCAACTCAATGGACATGAGTTTGAGTAAGCCACAGGAGTTGGTGATGGACAGGAAAGCCTGGCAAGCTGCAGTCCATGGGGCCACAAAGAGATGTGACCGAGTGACTGAATGCCACCACCACCCAGATGTTGTATATGTAGACTACAGTTTGAGAGCATAGGGATACAGAAATTTTCTTTGAAAAGGTGGCAAATACATAATATAACAGAATTAACTCTAGAGACCTACTGTGTTCTTGCATGCATGCTTTGTCTCTTCAATCATGTCCAACTCTGCAACACTATGGACTATAGCTTGCTGGGCTCTTCTCGCCAAGGAATTTTCCAGTCAAGAATATTGGAGTGGGTTGTCATGCCCTCCCTCAGGGAAATCTTCCTGACCCAGGGATCAAACCCAAGTCTCTTATTTCTCTGAACTGTCAGGTAAATTATTTACCACTAATGTGACCTGGGAAGCCGACCATACTCTTAATATACTCTAAAATTTAGTGTACAGTAACATGAAAGAGGAGGTTAAAAAAATTGGAGTCATTTACTCTATATGACACTGTAAAATACACACATATAGATAAAAAAGATAATGGGAATTATTAAAAGCACTGAATACAGATAGGATTATTATACAGCAGCTGAATAATATTGATTATTGAATTATATGAACTATTGAGATCATGTTTTGTTTATATGATATCTTTATTTCTAATTTGAAGATTATAATCTCAGTTTCAATGCTACTAAGAATCAATATTAAATACATTAAATACACTAGAAATAACAGAAATATAGTCTCTTATAGAAGTAACCCTATAGGATCCAAATTCTGCTGAAGGATGAGCCCTGTGTTTACTAAGTCTGTCAGGAAAATCCAGGATAACCTCTCACACTGTCATTCAATATAAAACAAACCTTTTTCTGTTTCCTTCTTTTCCCATGATTCTTACTGTTCTAATGGGGTCATTTCTAACTTGACAATTCAGGTGCCTCATCTCTGCTGAGCATATTTTCTAATGTGTCACCAAAGTGGTAATTTGTCTCTCCTTGTCCATTATCAGGGGGTATGAAACATTTAATAATTGACATTTTACACCGTCTGTATTAAATCATTTTGTCAGCAGTCTTTCATTTATTGGGCTACACACTATCATAGCTCTTGGTTTCCATGGTTTGAAAAGAAGCAAATCTATATTGTCATGAGAAACATCACCTTCTTCAATGGTGGAAGTGTCAAATAGTCATGTTTGTTCTCTAGTGAGTTTCAAATAACTTGAGAAAAAGGACACACAGCTGAAAAAGATCAGACACATTTCTACAAATCATAATCAGTATGGAAAAGGAAAGTACTGTGATTAGAGTGGAAATAGCTCTTTAGGAAACATAGAAAAGGCAAAGCATTCTCTTTTTTATGATCCTGAATAAGGCTTTGTCTCTGAACTTACTTCTCATCTATAAAAATGAACAGATTGTACCAGATCAGCATTAACTCACATTACCTAATTCTATGTGAATGACTCATGTTACCTCTTGGAGAATAAAAACCTTTTGAAAACTGTTTTATAAATTATATATCAGCATTTAAAGCTAAATGTGAATATTGAATGCCTCTTACTTTATTTAACCTGAAAGAATGAGCACAGTGATGGGATTTGAAACATTGTGTGCCCTAATAGCATACGGATATCTGAGTTAGTGGAATTTTCAATGGCCTTTTAATCCCACCACAATGGTAAACCAGCACCCCACCCCCAACACACACACACACACACATGAATTTCTGCTGTAGTTTCCTGATGTACAGGTCATATTAGCACAAAGAGCAGTTAGCTAAAATCTGGAAACAAGATCAATGAGTCATGTGAAGGAAAAAATGAGAGGAAGGATACTTCAGGATAAAAAAAGAAACTAGATAGAGGCTCAAGCCTCCCACCCAGTCAGTTATGTTCATATGCTGAAGTGAGGGATTAAAACCTGTCTTTATAAATACTGTTAAAAAAAATTCAAAAGTATTTCAGTGTCAAATGAAATTTGTTTTAATACAGTGTTTATATTACACTGAGTGTGCCATAGATCATGGTCCCTGAAATGAGTGGTTACTCATTAAAAACTGGTATATTCCAGTTGCTGCATAAGACAATCACCATTAAATAATTTATTTAAGTAAAATTAAAGATTAAAAAGTAAGCATTGCTAAAAATTTAGCGCACTCCTTTTGTAAGTATATTTGTAATGAACTATTAGTTACGTTTATATATGAGCTGTAAAAATGTTTTTCTTATGAATAAGAGACAGCTATACATTATAGTTAGATGTTACAGATACAAAAACTGCATTTCTGCTCAGTCAGTAGTATATTCCCGCACAATCTCCACTGAATCGCCTTAGAAACAATAGCACCTGTATTTACCTCTGATATTTTCTAAAGGCATTTACCTCTTAATATTTTCTAAAAAGGAAAATTTACTTTTTCTGTATATTGTTTCCAATAAATTTACGTTTTAAGAAGGATTAGAATCGTATTTGTGACCTTAAGTTATTGTGAAAAATGTCACCTAGAGTAGGCCTAAGATGCAATTATTTCATTTAACTGAATATGAATTCACTAGTTTAATACAATTCTGCCCTAAAGCAGAGAAACTAAGACATTTTATGTAAAACAATAGATTATTATTACTATTAATGTAAAAATAATTTTATATTACTTTCCAACTGAGAATTTTCCTGTTCAACTTTAACTCTGCCATTGTAGAGGAAATTGATATATAATATTGTGAATATTTCTTGAAGTCTTATTTGTGATGACATATAATTTTTAATTCATTGGTTG
>SJYQ01012615.1:430010-479850 GCA_006410935.1 Redunca redunca | reverse complement strand
TTTGCAGACATTTGCAATAATAAAAATTAATAAATTAATACAACATAAACCAAAATACCAAATAAGCAAATGGAAGAGATATTAAGCTTCATTGTTAGTAAATATTAAAAAAAAAAAAACCAACCTAAAATAATGAGATACATTCTATACATATATTAGCAAAAGCAAAATGTCAAGTCTGATAATAATTATTGGTAGGGATGTGCAGCAGTAGGAAGCTCCAAGCACTATTGGTTGAAATATATGTTAGTACAGACACTCTGGAGAAAATATAAAAGATATGTAGGAAGCTACTTTTGTACATACACAAATGAATCAAGAAATTCCACAGTTCCACTTCTCTGTAAATATGCCAGGGAACTTCTATGTAAATATACCAGGGAAGATCTCTTACAGGAACATAGAGATTTGTATATGAATATTTATTATTGAATTTTTATTATTGCAAATGTCTGCAAAGAAAACAAATTCCAAAAATGAAGAATGACAAATAACATATTACATGTTTAAAATTTAGGAGGAATGATATATATTCATATATAAAACACACACATTCAGTTCAATCGCTCAGTCGTGTCTGACTCTTTGCGACCCCATGAATCGCAGCACGCCAGACCTCCCTGTCCATCACCAACTCCTGGAGTTCACTCAGACTCATGTCAATCGAGTCAGTGATGCCATCCAGCCATCTCATCCTCTGTCGTCCCCTTCTCCTCCTGCCCCCATTCCCTCCCAGAATCAAAGTCTTTTCCAATGAGTCAACGCTTCTCATGAGATGGCCAAAGTACTGGACTTTCAGCTTTAGCATCATTCCTTCCAAAGAAATCCCAGGGCTGATCTCCTTCAGAATGGACTGGTTGGATCTCCTTACAGTCCAAGGGATTCTCAAGAGTCTTCTCCAACACCACAGTTCAAACTCATCAATTCTTCGGCGCTCAGCCTTCTTCACAGTCCAACTCTCACATCCATACATGACCACAGGAAAAACCATAGCCTTGACTAGACGGACCTTAGTCAGCAAAGTAATGTCTCTGCGTTTGAATATACTATCTAGGTTGGTCATAGCTTTCCATCCAAGGAGTAAGCGTCTTTTAATTTCATGGCTGCAGTCACCATCTGCAGTGATTTTGGAGCCCCAAAAAATAAAGTCTGACACTGTTTCCACTGTTTCCCCATCTAGAGAACTTTTAAGATTTACTCTCTTAGCAACTCTCAAATATGCAATATATTATTATTTACTGTATTCATCATGTTGTACATTATATCCTCAGGGCTTATTTTATACTTGGTACTTATCTCAATTGTTGTAATAGTTTTGGCTAAAATTTATTTCTTCCTTGCCATAATATCACATATTACTTGTTATAGTTATTTTTATATACTTTATCAGTTTGTTACAATTTTGAGTAGGATGACTTTATGAAAATTTTAATAAAATTTTATTGTTGCAAAAGAAAAGTTCTTTTATCAATATTCTGATATGTAACCATGTTTTGGAACTCTAATTTTTTTTCTAATAGTAACTTCATGTCATTTCTCTTATCTCCTTTTGACCCATACATCTAAAAAGCCAACTTCTTATCCTGGATAAAGACTTCTAAAAGTGGTTGTAGTTTGTGAGTGGCCTGTATAGACAGTACTAGAAATAGTCTATACAAATAAACTGCCACAAAGAATTGTCAGACATAAAAGACATAACCAGAGAGATAGCACTTTATCATTAGTTTCTTTATCCCCTGTTTTCCTTTCTTTTTTGAGATCTTATTTTAAATGTGGAATGGCCAAGTATTTGATTTAGGATGAGTGGTTCATGAATTGGGAAACTGTTTTTCATTTTTGAAACTTGTTTCATCTTTGGGAAACTGGTGTATTTGTCAATAAACCTTCAAAATAAAACATTTGTTATATATTTTTCTAAATTAAGAATGTATATAATTTATAAGAAAAATAATCAAAATTGTCTTATTACTTTGATTAAATCTTCTTCAGTACAAAGTTCTATGTCAACCCATTTGGGAAAAATTGATAACAAATTCATAAATTGTAATTTATTAACTATAAAGTATATAAACAGCCCCCTTAGAGGACTGTGCATTAAGAACTTATATGCTTCCAGCTTTTGAATTTAGGCTGAAAAAAAAATCAGTTGAATTAGACCAACATGAGATCATGACAGATTAATTCTTTGATTTCAATCAATGTTGGTCCACCTTCATGAATGATTTTTTTCATTTAAACCAGATGATTTTCACTGGTTAAGACAGCTTTTCTTTGGGTTAGTCAGATTTTGCCTCCCGTTTTATCTCATGACGTACAATTGCCATAGTTTACATATGGTGCACTGCTGAGCAGTTCATTTTCAGAACCCGGCATATATCTTCTTTTTATTTCCTTTGACTCACTCCTAGAACTCTTAATGTGGGTGTTCAGTTTCTTAAAAATAATGAAAGGAGAAAAGGTGTTTTCTCATAAATTTAATGTATAATTTATACGTGAAGAAGAAGAAGTGAAGAAGTGAAAATCACTCAGTCGTGTGTGACTCTTTGTGACCCATGGACTGTAGCCCACCAGGCTCCTCTGTCCATGGAATTCTCCAGGCAAGAATACTGGAGCAAGTTCCCACTTCCTTCTCCAGGGGATCTTCCCAACCCAGGGATCAAACCCAGGTCTCCCGCATTACAGGCAGACTCTTTACTGACTGAGCCACCAGGGAAGCCCATGGCTAATAAGTATACAGCAAAATTTCCCCCAAAGTTTTCAGATCAGAAATACTGATTTTTCTCAATACAAGGAAACTTGAGAATTTTCTTAGACATAAGGATGCAAAGTAAAGAACCAAGCACTTGATAGAGAGGTTTGGGGAACAGAGAAATCAATATAGTTGAGAGAAGAAACACCCCAAGTTGTGGATGAATGAATAGCTTGAGAAACTGATATCATCTTTCCTCATTCCAAGCCTGGCCTGTCTCCACAATGTTAATGTATGTGGAACATTAAGTCATTTCTACTTAGTGGCTTTCTCTAGGACAGCATTAATTCCAGCTTGCCAGTTGGAATAAGCCACAGATCTGAAATTTCAAATAAAATAAATTATTCCAGAAGAAAATTAATTAAATCTAGGTTTGTAAACTGTAGGGGAAAAATTGTATATTTTCAAAGTCCTGGTGCTCAGGGATCTTTAAGGCTTCTTTTAATATGTGTTATTCAAAGAATGGGGCTTTCCTGGTGGGTCAGAGGGTATAGATTCTTTCTGCAATGCCAAAAAACCAGGTTCAATCCCTGGGTCAAGAAGATCTCCTGGAGAAGGGAATGTCAGCCCACTCCAGTATTCTTGCCTGGAGCCATGAACAGAGGAGCCTGGTTGGTTACAGTCCATGAGGCTACAGTCTGCAGAGTCAGGCATGACTGAGTGACTAACACTTTCACTTTCATTCAAAGAAAGTAATAATTTGTTTGCATTAGGGAGGTCTTGCTGGGTAGCTTGTAAAGTTTGACAGAGAAAAAGATTTCTTGGTATTGCTTTGGGTAATTAGACATTGTATTTCCATGCCTTAAATTAGGGATGCTCCAGTTTAAGTGCAGAAATGCAGAACAGAGTTAAATATTGGCATTTGTATTTCAAATTCTTGAAGCTCAAAGAAGAAAATGCACATTAAATTTTATGAGTTGAGTATCTATAATTACCACATTTGAGGCTTTTAAAATAATTTTTGCAAATGATATAGAGAATATACAATCAGTGGCTTAATAGTGTTCCATTCAAAGCCTAGTAAAAATTCCCTGGACTTGTGGAATATGGGAGCAGAGGGAAAGCAATAATTGCTTTGCCCGTCTCTTCTGCAATAGAGTACCAGAGAGATTTCAGGATTTGAGAATAGGGAAAGACTTTTCTGGTGGATATGTTGGTTCTCCTAATAGTTGGAAGGGAAAGCAGAAGAAATATCTACAGGGCTATAAAGGGAGAGGTCACATTGACCACCACCATTCATGTATATAATAAGAATGGGAAGCTACAGTAGACATATCCATTGAGCAGATGGAAGGTGAGTGATCATTGTTTATCTTTGTGCCTAAAGTGAAACTTCGTAATACTCAAATAGAGCCAAACCTGATAAAGAGGAGGGCACAGAATTGGATTTCAAAGTTGAATCTATGTTCAATCACAGAGAAGATAATCACAGTTCTCACATAAGTACTTCATAGGTGAAATATATGTCTTTTTCTATAAAGTTTTAGTATTTGGTTAGAGATTTTTCTCTACTAATGTATTAATCTGTTTTCATTCAGTTCAGTTCAGTCACTCAGTCGTGTCCGACTCTTTGCGACCCCATGAATTGCAGCACACCAGGCTTCCCTGTCCATCACCAACTCCCAGAGTTTACCCAAACTCAGGTCCATCAAGTCAGTGATGCCATCCAGCCATCTCATCCTCTGCCGTCCCTTTTTCCTTCTTCCCCCAATGCCTCCCAGGATCGCACTCTTTTCCAATGAGTCAACTCTTTGCATGAAGTGGTCAAAGTATTGGAGTTTCAGCTTTAGCATCATTCCTTCCAAAGAACACTCAGGACTGATCTCCTTTAGAATGTACTGGTTGGATCTCCTTGCAGTCCAAGGGACTCTCAAGAGTCCTCTCCAACACCACAGTTCAAAAGCATCAATTCTTCGGAACTCAGCTTTCTTCACAGTCCAGCTCTCGCATCCATACATGACCACTGGAAAAACCATAGCCCTGACTAGATGGACCTTTGTTGGCAAAGTAATGTCTTTGCTTTTGAATATGCTATATATATTGGTCATAACTTTCCTTCCAAGGAGTAAGCGACTTTTCATTTCATGGCTGCAGTCACCATCTGCAGTGATTTTGGAGCCCCCCAAAATAAAGTCTGACACTGTTTCCCCATCTATTTGCCATGAAGTGATGGGACCAGATGCCATGATCTTCGTTTTCTGAATGTTGAGCTTTAAGCCAACTTTTTCACTCTCCTCTTTCACTTTTATCAAGATGCTTTTTAGTTCCTCTTCACTTTCTGCCATAAGGATGGTGTCATGTGCATATCTGAGGTTATTGATATTTCTCCCGGCAATCTTGATTTCAGCTTGTGCTCCTTCCAGCCCAGCATTTCTCATGATGTACTCTGCACATGTTCTCATTACTATTTAGTATTTAGGTCATGGAGTTAAAATCTAGGCAACACGTTTTTCGAATATTTCCAGATGCTGTTAACTAATTTTTTTAAGTTACTTATTTCATTTCTTAACTTTCCATAAAAATCCAGAAGGATAAGAAAGTGAGGGGCATTTATTAAAATCTCAAACTGTTACAAATTCCTACATATATTTAATTATATTTTCATTCATTAATTCATTTAGCAAAATTTGCAGACTGCTGTATTTTAGGTGATAGAGGAAGAATAATGGATAAGGTAGACATTCTCTTTGCCATCTCAAAACCTGTAATTTAAGTCACAAATCCAGAAATCATGTGCTAGTAATTATATCAAACAATTATACACTATATTTTGTTATACAAAGACTTGAGAGAAGGGGATATGAGAACAAAATATGAAATGGAGAATTACCTCCTGCCAAAAGGTAAACACTGAACTGAGACTAAAGGATGAAAAAACGACTGACTAGGGAAGATACTGTAGATCTCAAAACTTGTACAATAATAAGAACCTTATTTTTGAAAAAAAAAAAAGATATTAAATTATAATAAAATTAGGTTCAGGTGGTTAGTGCAATTGCAAGGTCTTGAAACATATGTCTCATTCATTTCAAGTGGTTTGGAGTATAGTAGGCAGAAGTCATATCAAGGAGAGCTTTTTGATTAGGTGCACAAATGTAGATTTCTCTTTCCTATTCTTTTTTATTTTTTGGTAAGTTTATATTATAAAATCCCTGGAGATTCCTCAAAGGCCAGGTAAAATGAGAAAGTCCTAGAATGAAGTTCAAAAAATTAATTTTTGTCCTGATCCTGCCTCTAATTGTATTGACATACCCTTAAGCAAGTTATTTCACCTCTTTTTATTCTTCATCATGCTGAGGAGTTAAGAACAATTATTTCAGCCTTAAACATACAATACATCGGTTTTCTCACAGTAGAAAACAGAAAAAAGCTGACATTTATTGCTCAGAAAGAAAACTGCCTATAACAAAGAACAGTATACATCACAAATAAAAAGAGAAACCTGTCACACTCCATGATCTTCATTGTATATTTGTTGCCTTCAAAATTTTTAATCTTTATACTTCTCTGCATTTATATTTAAATAAATGGTAACAATAAATCAGTATTAGTCTGTACTGTACCGTGGAAAAAGAGGTTCATAATTAGATCTTTCATTTAACAGTTCAGAAAAGCCATTATCTTTCAATACTCCATTGAAACGATGGACAGGTTCTGAGTTCTATACAGGTTTGCCATATATTAAGAATGGAAAAGTTAGGAATCAAGTGACAAGAAAGTGCAGGACATTATCACAGCACTGACATTTTAATTTTATTTTTTTCTGATTAAAAAGGATGACTGCACCTGTTTTTAAAATTCAAATGTACAAATGTGTAACTTAGAGAGTAAAAGTTTCCCTAATATTTCTACACTGTTAAGTTTGTTATACATGTATATATATATGAAGGTTGAAAGTGTTAGTCATTCAGTCTAATCCGACTCTTTGAGACCCCAGGGGTTGAAGCCCACCAGGTTCCTCTGTCCATGAAACTCTCCAGACATTAATACTAGACTGGGTAGACATCCCCTTCTTCAGAGGGTCCTCCCAACCCAGGGATCGAATCAATGTCTCCCATATTGTAGGCACATTCTTTACCATCTGAGCCACCAGGGAAGACCTTGTGTGTGTGTGTGTGTGTGTGTGTGTGTGTGTGTGTGTGTATAACACATACACATATACATATATATACATACACAGGCATACACGCACACACATACTTTTATGTGTATGTCCAAAATTGGATTGTAAGTTTTATAAGCGGATGTTTTTATACTTAAAATTACATCTTGTAACTTATATACTGTTATATATCAATTATATCGGGAGAATGATAAATATAGTAAAATTGTAACATTTGAAGTAGTTGGTGAAATGTGTATTGAAAATGTTCACACTAATTTTTAGATTTATCTGTTTGTTTTGAAACTATTTCAAAATAAAGAAAAAATATATATGGGACTTCTTTCCTCAAATATATATTTATATCAAAAATTCACTGGGAGATCACCGAAGAGTTCGATTGCATAGCTGGCTACAAAATCCAGTAAAAATATACAAGAATTTACATTTAGTCTGAGGTCGTGAAAGTTAAACTAGTGAGAGATGATGGTGGCTTGGTCTGCAGTGGCAACTTCAGAGAGCAAAGGAGGATGGACCCATGACATATGGAGAGAGTGGTCACAGGAGTTGCTGGCAGATCAAATGCAGGAAATATCAAATGCAGATCAAATGAGGAATCAAGAAAGACTTCTTGGAGCTGTGGCTTTTACTAAAATGGAAAGATCAAGGGAGGAATAGTTTTGAGAGCTTACTTTGGAATCGATTGAACATCCAAGTTGGCAGCTACATCAATAATCAAGAGTGTGATGCTTGGAGAGGAAAAGGCTTGTGTTCTTATGCATGGGATGAGGCAATTGTTATCCAGAAAAGCTAGCATATTTCAAAGGCTATTCAAAAGATGTACAGACATTTGAGAGGGATTCATATTTTTGTTTACCAAGTGCATTTTAGAGATTAATCACTTTGCTAAGGTCTATTTTTTGGGGGCTCCAAAATCACTGCAGATGGTGACTGCAGCCATGAAATTAAAAGACACTTACCCCTTAGAAGAAAAGTTATGACCAACCTAGATAGCATATTCAAAAGCAGAGACACTACTTTGCCAACAAAGGTCTGTCTAGTCAAGGCTATGGTTTTTTCCATTGGTCATGTATGGGTGTGAAAGTTGGACTGTGAAGAAAGCTGAGCTCAGAAGAACTGATGCTTTTGAACTGTGGTGTTGGAGAGGACTCTTGAGAGTCCCTTGGACTGCAAGGAGATCCAACCAGTCCATTCTGAAGGAGATCAGCCCTGAGATTTCTTTCAAAGGAATGATGCTAAAGCTGAAACTCCAGTGCTTTGGTCACGTCATGCGAAGAGTTGATTCATTGGAAAAGACTCTGATGCTGGGAGGGACTGGGGGCAGGAGGAGAAGGGGACGACCGAGGATGAGATGGATGGATGGCATCACTGCCTCAATGGATGTGAATCTGAGTGGTGGGAGTTGGTGATGAACAGGGAAGCCTGGTGTGCTGTGATTCATGGGGTCGCAAAGAGTCGGACACTACTGAGCAACTGAACTGAACTAAACTGAAGGCTATAGTACTTGGTTTGTGGAGACATAACTTTCTTGTTATGTGGACAGTGTCTTCATCTGAGTTATCAGTAAGAGGTGGCACCATATGAACTCAGTGGGCAAGATCAACATTATGGTATTAAACCTGATCAATATGAACTATATGAACTCCTAAAGAGAAGGGAAGAAGCTGTTTCCTGCTGAGACTTCATTAACTCATTGTAGATCCTCAAAAATTATTTAGAAATCCTTTAAGTGCATGTTTCTTCATATTTACAACAAAGTCAGATACTAGTATTAAAAAATCATTGTCTCATGGGGGAAGCATACAAGTAAACAGACAATATAATAAATGTAAAGAGCATAATATATTATTATTATTATTATTAAGCAATTAGGAGAGCAATCCAAGCAGATTGGGAGTTCAGACAATGCTGATATGAAGAGAATGGTATGCTGAGTCCAGAGAACAGGTGGTAATTAGGGAAGCAGAAAAAGATGTCTCTGCTTAGCCACCTACAGTGGTAGTACTCCCTTACTCTATCCCTGGAAATTGAGACAAGAACTTCCATTATGCTGAGGCTAAAATGTTTCTAAATATTATTATTTGTAATTGCATTTCACCTTTATGAAGCTGTATTTTGTCTACTTCCTCTTGCATGACAAGACATTCAGTTTTCTCTTTCAAAGGCTTCTTTAATTATTTTTCAATAATATAGTTCCAGGACATCCACAGTCCTAATCATCATCAGCTGAGAACACTAACTTTCTACAATGTTCTTAAAATATTTCATATAGAATTGAACACACTGTATTTAATGTGGGGCCCTAAATGGGAAACCTTAAAAAAGAAAAGGGCTAGCTTTTCGGTCGGAAACTAAGATGGCACCTGGTGGAAGAGATAGGGGCGTGGTCTATGTTGTTTGTCAAAACTTTTGATTGGCTCTC
Source organism: Redunca redunca (assembly GCA_006410935.1). Lineage (NCBI taxonomy): Eukaryota > Metazoa > Chordata > Mammalia > Artiodactyla > Bovidae > Redunca > Redunca redunca. Next base: position 470,556 of record SJYQ01012615.1, on the reverse strand, counting down.
TTGATTTCCATGCACATGGACAGCACGTAATCACTATAGATTCCTGTTATAATGATGGCACATGACGATTTGACCTTTAACGTGATTGGTGCAACTATGGAAAGTCCCTCACAAACCCCCCCACCCCTTGCCTTTATAAGCAGGGATCTTGCGGCAATAAAGCGGAACTGCTCAGATGGAACCCCTGTCGCGTCTGATTGTCTCTGGCTCCCTGAGGGGCTGGGTTGGTGGACAGCAGGCTCATTTTTCCTCGGGACCCCTCAGCTCTGCTGAGGGAAGTTCTACTGCCTCTCTCTTTCTGCGGAGCACCCCCTGCAGAAACTGGCACCCAACGTGGGCCACAAAGCAGACGGATGGAGCTGGTGACACTGTGCGTCTCTGAAAGAAGGAGCGACAAGGGACCCTAGGCTGGTCGCATCACGGTGCTCCCCTTCAGAGTAGTATTGCCCGAGGTAAGCCAGACTTCAAGGTGGGCCCCCCTCCGTTTTGAAGGAAGTAGCAAAAAACTCTCCTGACTTAGTTTCCTTCTCCTTTTCTGATCTGTCCTTAATTCCTTTTTCGGGAGTTTCAGTGAACAGGTGATTACTTGCAGAGGTAATTGACGAGTCCCAGCTAGGGCTACACTCTGGCAGACTCTGAAGGCCCTGCAACAAGTGAGCCTCAGTAACTAGAGCCTGACCGGGTGAAACTCTCCTTTAAACATTCTTAACTGAAGATGTGGCCTAGAGTCTTCCCTGTGGGCATGGGTCAGGCACTTAAAGGCTATTAGGGCGCCTGCCACTTGAAGACTCCCGTGACAGGATAAGGGGGTCATAGAACGGGCTAGAAATCTCTAAGGTGCCCGCTCCCAGCAAGAAAACTTCCGTGTAATGACACAGGCACATAAACAGTTCCAAAAGCATACCATAAGCTCAACTTCCTGGCCACCACCGCTCCCGGTAGGATTTTTGGAGGTTGTCCTCAGTGACTTTTCTTTCTATTCTTTCTTGGCAACATGGGAAATAACATTGGTAAGTATGCTGAGACTCTTGAGATATATGCTCAAGAGTAGGGGACTTCAAGTTTCAGCTAATCAGGCTACTAAGGTCTGGGAGACCGTTACACAGTTGGCCCCCTGGGCTGGGACACCATAACACAAGCCTTCCACTGTCCTAACAATTTTTATCAAAGAGGGAGACCATGCCCTGTGCCTGAGAGTAAAATTTTCGAGGCATCTCAGATAGGGGTAAACGTTACAAATATCTTCCCTACACAGGTGTGCTGATCAAGAGATGATGTTAAAAATTGTCCAAAGCTATGGAGCAGTATCAGATTTGTGCTGCCTGTGGTCATTGAGACTCTTAAGCTGGGGTCAGACCTCCCATGAAACAGCTCTGCAAGGGTAAGAAGTGGCTTCTAAGTTTCTTTTTTGTAGGGGTGAAAGGCCATGGCCTCTAACCTATCCAAACATTATATCCAACATGAGCTACCCGGAAGGGGCTCCCTTGACATGGTTTGGATATGCTGATCAATACTGGAAGTCAACAAACAACCAGTCTGGGTGGGACCTTTGCATCTCAGCAGTGGAGGGTGACATCCCTATTATCCTGGGGCCTGGCCCAATAGATTAGAGACCTATTTTTCTGGCAATGAAAACAAATAAGACAACCAATGATACTCAGGCTTTTCCCAATCCCAAGCCCAATTGCATAAGAGGGGCCATGGGAAGCCCGACAGACCAATGACATGTATATAATAGTACGACCTCGCAATCATGAGAGGGAAGGGCCTGCTTCCTGGCTGGCACTTATTTTGGAATTTTCAATCCTAGCCATATCACCAATGCAACAATTAATGTTACTAAGTGTATAGATTACAACACAACAAAAGACTCCTTTGTGGTTCTTGGTCTTCCTCCATATACATGGGTCCCAGTCCATCAAACTAGTGAAGTAATCTGAAAAGGGCCCACTGATATTATTTCAGAATTTCATAGAAAGCCTCGAGCAGCTAGATTAATTATTGTTGGGATAGTGTCCCTTCTCTCCCTTATAGGTACTACTGTGATGGGATCCATACTGGGGATTCAACAAGTGCAAATGATAGAATTGTGAACAACATATCTTCCATATCCTCTCAAAGGTGCCAGACAACATCAACACAATTTGAACACTTTTGATCAGCTATAATGGGACTTCAACAACAGTTGGTCTTTTACACAAGAGCACTAGAGACTTTGACTGTCTTAATAAGGTTAAATTGTGATGTTAGATATCATAATTTCTGTCTTACGGCTTTTCTAGTTCTCAGTGAAACGTTAAAAAAGGCACAAAATCTTTCAAGCAATATGAAAACATGGGATTTAACATTTTGGAATAATCAAGATGTGTTAACAAACATCATCTTAAATCTAAATGTGTCTGAGGTAAATCAAATTGTACCCCAGATATTTTGGGAACAGGTAAAAAGGGGAGCAATGGATTTATGGGACTGGATACAAAGTCCATTTACCTGGTTTAAAAATACCTTCTATCTGATTGTTTTTGTTGTTTTGCTTGTTGTACTGTTAAAGGTAAAAAACCCCACAGCCGGCAATAGACGCTTACAACAAAAAATAGTTATTCTTTCCCAGGTCATGGAGGAGTAGCCCCACGTTGGGCACCCACAAAACCCCTGGATTAATTTAGCCCTTCAAGAGATTAACCGAGACATATAAATAAAGAGTGCTAGATGCCCATCATCTAGATAGATTCTGCCTAGCCCCCAAGAGGTGGCTGGATAGCCAGTGACGGGTAAGACCCTCAGAGGAGGGCAACCTAAGACAGGCACAGCTGCAAGAGGGGCTGGCGAGGCTGGAGGTTGGCCACCTACAGCTTTACGCCTTGCTCTACAGAACATCAATACAAATGTCTCGAGGGCTTAAACAAAATAAAAAAAGGGGAGATGTGGGGCCCTAAATGGGAAAACTTAAAAAAGAGAAGGGCTAGCTTTGTGGTCAGAAACTAAGATGGCACCTGGCAGAAGAGATAGGGGTGTGGTCTATGTTGTTTGTCAAAACTTTTGATTGGCTCTCTTGATTTCCGTGCACATGGACAGCATGTGATCACTATAGATTCCTGTTATAATGATGACCCATGACGATCTGACCTTTAACGTGATTGGTGCAACTATGGAAAGTCCCTCACACCCCCCCCCCCCCCCCCCGCTTGCCTTTATAAGCAGGGAGCTTGCGGCAATAAAGCGGAACTGCTCAGACGGAACCCCTGTTGCGTCTGAATGTCTCTGGCTCCCTGAAGGGCTGGGTTGGTGGATAGCAGGCTCACTTTTCCTCGGGACCCCTCAGCTCTGCTGAGGGAAGTTCCAGTGCCTCTCTCTTTCTGCGGAGCGCCCCCGCATTTAAAACACCAATGAGGGTTAAGGCAGAATTATTTAGATTTTAGAGCATTGAAAACAACCATTTTAGTAACTTTAAAGTGGTAGTTTTCACATAATCCATAATTTGGGCAATCAGACACATTTTTGTTTTACCAAATGTTTCCATAGGTAAGCAGTGTATAAAACACACTTAGAAGGTAGATTTATTACTCAATAGATTTTATGCTTCCTTTGCAACAGTGTATACTATGTGAATGTGTATTTTAGCAAACTACATGACTACAGTGAAAAGGACACAGAGATTATCAAGGTGTTCATGAAATTTGTTAACCTAATTATATGTGCCTAACAACTGGGGAGGGGATTCCCAGGTGGCTTAGCAGTGAAAGAATCTGCCTGACAATGCAAGAGATGCAGAGATGTGGGTTCGATCTCTAGGTCAGGAAGACATCCTGTAAATGGCAACCCACTCCAGTATTCTTGCCTGGAGAATTGTTTGGACGAAAAAGCCTGTCAGATCATTAGAGCCCAAAGAGTCAGACATGACTTAGTGACTGAGCACACACAACAGGACTGGAAACACAGTAAAAGAAGTCTGGACACACATTACATTATCTAAATAATTTAATAGTAAGACCACATTGTCTTAATCTAATTGACCTTCAAAATATATTTTATATTTACAACAACAGTACTTAAAAGAAGGTGCAGAGAAGTGCTGTAACAGAATAAACTTTGAGCAAAGGAGAGGGATAAAATCGAATCATTTGTGAGACTTTTCAGGCAACTCACTTACCTAAATCTTGAGATTTTGGCCATGGTTGAAATTTGAATATTTGATGAGCAACAGCGTGTATAAAATTTAAAGGATTTTTCTTCTGTCAAGTTGCTGATTATTTTTTAATGAAAAGAGAAAGAAACAAGCTTCAATTCTATACCTCTTACCAAATTATTTGACAAAGGAAATTTTAAAAATCTTTTATTGAGTTTGGTTTTGTTTTAATTTACATGTGTACTATGCATTGAAGAGGCTAAAGCAATCATGAAATACAGGGGGAGATTTAGAACGCTTCTGAATGAGTATACACTGAGAACTCTTTCACATGACTCTCCAGAATAACTGCCCAATGTTTCTCATGTTACTGAGACTTTTTTGTCTACTGAACAACCCAAAGGTGTATCCTTGGAAAATGAACATTTGAAGGATGATGTAAGGAAGCTGGTAGTGATACAGAGTAGAACTTACTTTACAAACAACTCAACTTATTCTCACCTGATCCTGTTTCAGTTAGAGATCAGGTCAATTAGAAAGGCTTTGCTAGTAAGGAAATGCATAAGGATATGCATATGCATAGTCTGGTAGCTCAGATGGTAAAGAATCTTCCTGCAATGCAGGAGACCCAGGTTCAATCTCTGGGTCTGGAAGATCCCCTGGAAAAGGGAATGGTGACCCACTCCAGCATTCTTGCCTAGAGAATTCCATGGACAGAGGAGCCTGGTGGGCTGCAGTCCATGGGGTTGCAAACAGTTAAACAAAACTGAGTGACTAACACTTGCACTTTTTTAAAAATTACTATTTCAGTTTTCTTTCTAAATGAAGTGAAAGGGCTATAATTACTTAGTAAAAGGCCATATTTTAAACCTCATAAAATTAATAAATAATAACAGCATATTTTGTCTTTTGAAAATGGATACTTAATTTTTCTAAAAAGTTTTACAATATCCACAGGAAAGTCACAACTAGATAAATTTCATCTAAACTTTTGTATATTTAATTTTTTTCCTTGTTGATTCTCTAATTTAGACATAGCAGGGTATGCTATACAATAAATCCCAAATTCCCAACTATGCCTTCCCCCACCCTTCCCCCACTAGTAATCTTAATTTCATTATCTAAGTCTGTGAGTCTGTTTTTATTTTTCAGATAAGGTCAGTCATTCCATTCTTTAGATTCTGCATATAAGTGATATTGTATGATATTTGTCTTATTTCTGTCTGACTTCACTTAGTATGATAACCTCCAGATGCTTCCATTGCTGCAAAATGACATTAATTCATAATTTTTTTTATGGCTGAGTAACATTCTGTTGTATATAATATGTATCACACCCTTATCCGTTCATCTGTCAGTGTTCATTTACGGTGCTTTCATGTCTATGCTGGAGAAGGCAATGGCAACCCACACCAGTACTCTTGTTTGGAAAAGCCCATGGATAGAGAAGCCTGGTAGGCTGCAGTCCATGGGGTCGCTAAGAGTCAGACATGACTGAGAGACTTCCCTTTCGCTTTTCACTTTCATGCATTGGAGAAGGAAATGACATCCCACTCCAGTGTTCTTGCCTGGAGAATCCCAGGGATGGGGAAGCCTGGTGGGCTGCCGTCTATGGGGTCACACAGAGTCGGATACAACTGAAGTGACTTAGCAGCAGCAGCAGCAGCAGCAGCATGTCTCAGCTACCGTGAAGAACAATGGGGTACATGAATCACTTCAAACCCTTTTTTTCTCCAGATATATGCCCAAGAGTGGGATTTCTGGATCATATGGTAGCTCTATTTTAGTTTTTAAGGAGTCTCTATAGTGGCTGTGAATTTTTTTTTTTTTTAATTTGTTGTTTGTTTCTTTCCCATTCCCTGAGTCTGCTCCATATAACTTATGGGAGAAAAAAAATGTAACAGATGTTTTGTTAGAAAAAAAATGATAATTATTCCTTAATATTTTTCAAGAAGCAATTTTAAGACACATTGTGAAAGACTTTGAAATGGGCAAATGAGATCATTGGGTACTGTGTAGCAAAATCTTTAGGATTACTTGATTCTGTAGGTTTATATTCGATTATACATCTGGTCCCATCACTTCATGGGAAATAGATGGGGAAACAGTGGAAACAGTGTCGGACTTTATTTTTTGGGGCTCCAAAATCACTGCAGATGGTGACTGCAGCCATGAAATTAAAAGACACTTACTCCTTGGAAGAAAGGTTATGACCAAACTAGACAGCATATTGAAGAGCAGAGACATTACTTTGCCAACAAAGGTCCATCTAGTCAAAGCTATGGTTTTTCCAGTAGTCATGTATGGATGTGAGAGTTGGACTATGAAGAAAGTTGAGTGCTGAAGAATTGATGCTTTTGAACTGTGGTGTTGGAGAAGACTCTTGAAAATCCCTTGGACTGCAAGGAGATTCAACCAGTCCATCCTAAAGGAGATCAGTCCTATGTGTTCATTGGAAGGACTGATGTTGAATCTGAAACTTCAATACTTTGGTCACCAGATGCAAAGAGTTGACTCATTGGAAAAGACCCTGAAGCTCGGACAGATTGAGGTCAGGAAGAGAAGGAGACGACAGAGAATGAGATGGTTGGATGGCATTACCGACTCAATGGACATGGGTTTGGGTGGACTCCGGGAGTTGGTGATGGACAGGGAGGCCTGGCGTGCTGCGGTTCATGGGGTCACAAAGTGTCAGAAACGACTGAGCAACTGAACTGAACTGAACTGAACTGATACATTTTTATCAATAAAATGTCATTACTGTGACATTCTGAACAGGGAAGGAAAATAGTTAAAATGAGTCTTTCAGTCATAATTTTTCTTAAAGAAGCACAACTCACTGTGTGTGACAAAGACCTAGCACAGCAGCATCACCTGAGTGAGATGGTGGTGTTTAGGTATGCAAATTATTGTGCCAACCCTAGACCTACTGAGTCAGAATATCTGGAGGTTGTTCCAGGAATACAGATTTTATCAGACCTTCCAGTTATGCATTATCACATTAAAGTTTGAGAAGCACTGCTTTACAGCATCAGAGGAGCTTGTTAAAATGCAAATTGCAATTTAATATATCTGAGGCTAAGCCAGAGATTCTGTGTCTCTAATTCACTCCTGTGAACCGTGGACTACACTTTGACTAGCAAGGTCTTCTTAAGCCCCAGTGAACATCTGAAATTAATTAAATCTTGGACACTACCTTGAATTTACTTACTTGTTTGCTGTGTGTTTGTTTTGATGTTAAAATCAAGAAAAAATCTTGATAACATAGTGTTAATTTCAGTATGAAGAACTAGAAAACTATAAGAAACGGGAAATTATCAAAACCCTGCAATCTTAATAATTTTCTCAAAATATAAAGCCTATATTGAGGAGGAATTTGATCTATAACTTCATCAATAAAAACAAGAGGATTATTGTCCAAAAAACAACTAAAATGTGTATTTTACAAAGTACGGTAAATTACAGCCCTGTCTCAAAAGCTGAAGCCCCTTTTTGATGTATATGCAGTGGGCTACTGTTACTGCCTGACATGTCAAATTGCCTACAGTGATGCTAGCATGCAACTGTTGATTTATCACCACTGTCAGCAGCATATAACACTCAATCTCCAATGAGGTGGCACTACTCTAACCTTTCCTGTTGGTAATTTAGACTTTCTCTTTTCCTTTCTATTTTGTTAATTCATACCATGCCTAGATGGGTTGTCATAGCATGTATTTGCCCTCCACTGTCACATAATAGTTCTAGCTCATCCAAACAGCTTACATCTCTTTCAGAATTCTCAGCTCCCTCTTGTATGATGTACTGATGACCTTAGTTTCATTGGTATTCTATAAATGTCAGAGATATGCTTGCCTCAGCTGCCTGGGCCCTGGTGAGCAGGTGGAAAAATGACCAGTTGAAAATGAGTTGTTAAGACTACTACAGTGAAAAGATTGATGCAATTAATTTTTCATTATGCACAGTGTCTGCAGATTCTAATCAGTGTGGACTGTTCCTCCTTTGAGGCACAAATAAAATGCAAATGGCTTTAGAATGAAAGGGAGCATTCTTTACGGTATAGACTTTCCAAAGCTGTAAAATTGTTCAGAAGTAATCTGTGGCATTAGAAATATTTTATGAATTAGGTCCTGGCAGGCTAACATAAGTTCTTTCTGGGAAATCCAAACTGTAGTAACTGCAGGAAGCAGTTTTAGAGGTAGATTTCAAGGGTACAGACAACAAATGGGAATAAGCCTTGAGGTAAACCTTACTGGACTGAAAAGGAAAATGGTTGTGGCAGGGAATTTTTTATTTATAAAGCTAATTACATCAATTAATATGATACAAATAATATAAAATCAATCATTATATGTATAGATTTATTTTCATAATCCATTCAAATAGCTAGTAAAATAGAAATATGCATTCAGAATTTTTTTGGTCTCATGATAATTTTTCCCTTTGTCTTACCATCTACTAAAATTTACTGAAGTGGATATAGTAGCTATATATCACGAATTATCCTGGATAACCCAAATTTAACATTGGAAATATGTTTATAATGACATATATCCCATTGTCCTTAAAGTCACTCTATTTGTAAAACTGATGACTGATAATCTTTTGTTGTTTATTGTTAGTTATTGGTTATTGTTTCACTATGGCTATTCAACTGTTTTCAGTGAATGATACTACATTTAAGTTATATATTGATGCTATGTAAATGAGATATTTCCTTTTATTTGGCTTAAAATAGCTAAGAAAAATGTAGTGATATAATTTGAAAGTTAATTTTGAAAAAATATTACTAGCATATACAACAGAGAACAATGCTCTCATTCTTTGGTGCTATGTCAGATATGTTCTGGAATTGAAGACATGTTCCCTTTTGAGAATGTTGTTCAATTCATACAATGAAACTAGATGCTTTTTTTTTCTAAGATAAGTAATGAGGAATTAAAATACACCTCTAATGAAACTAGCTTTCAAAATGTGGTCTAAATTTCAGATCATATTTTAATATGAATTCTCAAAAACTTTTACAACATTATTTTGTGACATTATTTAGAAACAGAGTTGGATTGCCATTTTTCATAGCAAAGTACTTCCTAACAAGAGAAACTGAGAAAATTATACGTCCTACTTATACATTTCTTTAACATAAAAGATTCTATGTATAATTGTGGTTCAAAATGCTTGCTTGCAAAATGGACTTATCTTAAGAAAGAGCTAATATGATGATAATTTTAAAGGTTCAACTTCAGAAGGAATATACATTTTTCAAAATTATTGTGTGATACAAAGAGCAGAAATCTGTCATCTTTGTTTTCTCACCAGAATTTTATTCTAGGCCTTAACCAGTTTTGCCTGAACAAGCCCCTAAAATTCCCAAGAATGGCTTTCTTTCCTCTATTTTTTTTTAATTTTTATTAACTTCTCAGCTTCTTTTATTTGCTCAAATGAGCAAAGCAAAACAACTCAAAGACCAGATAATAATAATAAATAATCAGTTGCAAACCTCTCTTCTCTATTTATATTAAAAACATGTCTGGTGGACACCATGAAGATAGAATCATTGAGGACCTCCTGTATACATGATATGTTACCTTGTTTAAATCATCTCTTTAAACATTAAAACAGCATGGTTCAGTAAAATTTCACCCAGCTTCTGAAATTATATATTGCTATTCTAAAACTTGAAAAATTATTCACTACATTAATTAATGTTCAAACATAATACCAGGAAAGAAAGCTAGTACAAAAACATAATATTCCTGTGAGTGAATTCACATTTTTTCTGGAAAGATGGATTTCCATCCAAATATTATAAAATAGATTAAGTTATAGAATTATACAAAGTGTTATGGACACTTTTGTTATTGTTCAGTCACTCAGTCATGTCTGACTCTTTGTGACCCCATGGACTGCAGCACACTAGGCCTCCCTGTCCTTCACCATCTCCCGGAATTTGCTCAAACTTGTGTCCATTGAGTCGGTGATGCCATTCAACCGTCTTGTCCTCTGTCATCCCTTTCTCCTCCTGCCTCCTATCTTTCTGAGTGCCAGGGTCTTTTCCAGTGAGTTGATTCTTCACATCAGCTGACCAAAGTATTGGAGCTTCAGCTTCAGCATCAGTCCTTCCAAGGAAGATTCAGTGTTGATTTCCTTTAAGATTGAGTGTTTTGATCTGTCCAAGGAACTCTCAAGAGTCTTCTCAAACATCACTGTTCAGAACCGTCAAATCTTCGGTGCTCAGCCTCCTTTATGGTCCAAATCTCACCTTCATACATGACTGCTGGAAAAACCACAGCTTTGACTAGACGGACCTTTGCATGCTGTCTAATTTGGTCATAGCTTTTCTTCCAAGGAGCTAGTGTCTTTTAATTTCATGGTTGCAGTCTTCATCTGCAGTGATTTTGGAGCCCAAGAAAATAAAGTCTCTCACTGTTTCCATTGTTTCCCCATCTATTTGTCATGTAGTGATGGCACCAGATGCCATGACCTTAGTTTTTTTGAATATTGAGTTTTTTTAAATTTTAATTTATTTATTTTAATTAGAGGCTAATTACTTTACAATGTTGTATTGGTTTTGCCATACATCAACATGAATCCACCATGTGTGTACACGTGTTCCCAATCCTGAACCCCCTTCCCACCCCCCTCTCCATACCATCCCTCTGGGTCATCCCAGTACACCAGCCCCAAGCATCCTGTATCCTGCACTGAACCTGAACTGGCGATTCGTTTCTTATATGATATTATACATGTTTCAATGCCATTCTCCCAAATCATCCCCCACCCTCTCCCACAGAATCCAAAAGACTGTTCTATACATCTGTGTCAATTTTGGTGTCTTGAATACAAGGTTAGCATTACCATCTTTCTAAATTCCATATATATGCATTAGTATACTTTATTAGTGTTTTTCTTTCTGGCTTACTTCTCTCTGTGTAATCGGCTCCAGTTTCATCCACCTCATTAGAACTGATTCAAATGTATTCTTTTTAATGGCTGAGTAATAGTCCATTGTGTATATGTACCCCAGCTTTCTTATCCGTTCATCTGCTGATGGACATATAGGTTGCTTCCATGTCCTGGCTACTATAAACAGTGCTGCGATGAACATTAGGGTACACATGTCTCTTTCAATTCTGGTTTCCTCGGTGTGTATGCCTGGCAGTGGGATTGCTGGGTCATATGGCAGTTCTATTTCCTTTTTTTTTAAAAGGAATCTCCACACTGTTCTCCATAGTGGCTGTACTAGTTTGCATAAATTGAGTTTTAAGCCAGCTTTTTCACTCTGCTCTTTCACCTTCATCAAGACGCTCTTTAGTTCTTCTTCAGTTTCTGCCATGAAAGCATGTAATGTAGAGAAAGGAATTTCATCTCCTTGGAGTATATTCAATTTAAACAGAAGCTGATAAAATGAGTAGGTTGAAAATAGAATTCAAGTAAAAAATATTATGAATAGAGACTATCAATTGAACCAAGACTAATGTGACCTTAAAATGCTATAATTTATGAAATAAAATCCAGTAGTAGTAATGGGCTTGGGTGTGAGAGGTAGGTCGGAAATGACAGTTAAGTGAGATGAGAAAGGTGATTGTAGGTGGCCAAATTGTAAAGTATTTAGATTGTTCTTCTTATAATGTCTTTATACCTTTTTGGTAAGCAGTTATTTTTAAAAAGTCTGTTAAACACATTCAGGTAATATCCAAGGAGAAAGTGGTGTTCACGAAGACTGACAAACTAGAGAGAGCATACTATCACAACCCACAGTCATTCAAATTTAGGAGTTTATTAAACCAAGATTTTGAATATGCTGACAAACTTCACTACTTCTTTTTAATTAATGCATTTTAATCAGAGGCTAATGAAAAAGTTGGCTTAAAGCTCAACATTCAGAAAATGAAGATCATGGCATCCGGTCCCATCACTTCATGGGAAATAGATGGGAAAACAGTGGAAACAGTGTCAGACTTTATTTTTTGGGGGCTCCAAAATCACTGCAGATGGTGATTGCAGCCATGAAATTAAAAGATGCTTACTCCTTGGAAGAAAAGTTATGACCAACCTAGATAGTATATTCAAAAGCAGAGACATTACTTTGCCGACTAAGGTCCGTCTAGTGAAGGCCAGGGAAGCCTGGCGTGCTGCGATTCATGGGGTCGCAAAGAGTCAGACACGACTGAGCGACTGAACTGAACTGACTGAATTGAGTTACAATATTATGGTGATTTTTCCCATCCACTGACAGGAATCAGCCAAGGGTGTACATGTGTCCCTCATCCTGAATCCCCCTCCCCCCTCCCTCCCCATTCTATCCCTCTGGGTTGTCCCAGTGCACCAGCTTTAAAGTGCCCTTTTTCATGCATTGAATTTGAACTGGTGATACATTTCACATATGGTAATATACATGTTTCAATGCTATGCTCTCAAATTATCCCACCCACACCTTCTCCCACAGACCAAAAAGTCTGTTCTTTATATCTGTGTCTCTTTTGCTGTCTCACATACAGGGTCATCATTGCTACTGTTAAGTCGCTTCAGTCGTGTCCAACTCTGCGTGACCCCATAGATGGCAGTCATCAGGCTCCCCCATTTTGGGATTCTCCAGGCAAGAACACTGGAGTGGGTTGCCATTTCCTTCTCCAACACATGAAAGTGAAAAATGAAAGTGAAGTTGCTCAGTCGTGTCTGACTTCACGACCCCATGGACTGCAGCCTACCAGGCTCCTCCATCCATGGGATTTTCCAGGCAAGAGTACTAGAGTGGGTTGCCATTGCCTTCTCCGAGGGTCATCATTACCATCTTTCTAAATTCCATATATATGTGTTAATATACTGTATTGGGGTTTTTCTTTCTGACTTACTTCACTCCGTATAATAGGCTCCAGTTTCATCCACCTCATTGGAACTGATCCAATGTATTTCTTTCTAAAAGTTGAGTAATATGCCATTATGTATATGTAACACAGCTTTCTTATCTATTCATCTGCCAATGGACATCTAGGTTGTTTCCTTGTCCTAGCTATTGTAGTGTTGCAAAGAACATTGGAGTACACATGTCTCTTTCAATTCTGGTTTCCTCAGGGTGTATGCCCAGCAGTGGGATTACTGGGTCATATGGCAGTTTTATTTCCAGTTTTTTAAGGTGTCTCTGCACTGTTCTCCATAGTGGCTGTACTAGTTTGCATTCCAGCCAACAGTGTAAAAGTGTTCCTTTTTCCCCGCAACCTCTCCAGCATTTATTGTTTACAGACTTTTTGATAGCAGCCATTCTGACCAGTGTGAGATGGTATCTCATTGTGGTTTTGACTTGCAGTTCTAATGGCAATCCACTTTAGTACTATTGCCTGGAAAATCCCATGGACAGAGGAGCCTGGTAGGCTACAGTCCATGGGGTTGCAAAGAGTCGGGCACAACTGAGTGACTTCACTTTTCTGTGATAGTGAGTGACATAGAGCATCTTTTCATGTGTTTGTTAGCCATCTGTATGTATTCTTTGGAGAAATGTCTGTTTAGTTCTTTGGCCCATTTGTTGACTGGGTCGTTTATTTTTCTGGTATTGAGTTGCATGAGCTGCTTATGTATTTTTGAAATGAATTCTTTGTCAGTTGTTTCATTTGCTATTATTTACTCCCATTCTGAAGGCTGTCTTTTCACCATGCTTATAGTTTCCTTCGTTGTGCAAAAGCTTTTAAGTTTAATTGGGTCCATTTATTTATTTTTGCTTTTATTTCCATTACTCTGGGAGGTGGGTCATAGAGAATCTTGCTGTGATTTATGTCAGAGAGTGTTTTGCTTATGTTCTACTCTATGAGTTTTATAGTTTCTGATCTTATATTTAGACAAGTCATCTCTTTTGAGTTTATTTTTGTGTTTGGCGTTAGAAAGTGTTCTAGTTTCATTCTTTTACAGATGGTTGACCAGTTTTCCCAGAACCACTTGCTAAAGAGTTTGTCTTTTCTCCATTGTACATTTTTGCCTCCTTTGTCAAAGATAGGCTGTCCACAGGTGCATGGATTTACCTCTGGGCTTTCTTTTTTGTTCCATTGATCTACATTTCTGTCTTTGTGTCAGTACCATACTGTGTTGATGACTGTAGTTTTGTAGTATAGCCTGAAATCAGACAGATTGATTCCTCCAGTTCCATTTTTCTTTCTCAAGATTGCTTTGGCTATTCGAGTTTTTTTTTGTATTTTCATACAAATTGTGAGATTATTTGCTCCTGTTCTTTGAAAAATACCATTGGTAGCTTGATAGGGAGTGCACTGAATCTATAGAATGCTTTAGGTTGTATACTCATTTTCACTATATTGATTCTTCCGATCTATGAACATGGTATATTTCTCCATCTATTTGTGTCATCTTGGATTTCTTTCATCAGTATTTTATAGTTTTCTATATATAGGTCTTTTGTTTCTTTAGGTCAATTTATTTCTAAGTATTTTATTCTTTTCATCACAATGGTGAATGGGATTGTTCCCTTAATTTCTCTTGCTGTTTTCTTATTGCTAATGTATAGGAATGCAAGGGATTTATGTGTGTTAGTTTTAAATACTGAAACTTTACTATATTTGTTGATTAGCTCTAGTAACTTTCTGGTGGTGTCTTTAGGGTTTTCTATGTAGAGGATCATTTGCAAAACAGTGAGAGTTTTATTTCTTCTTTTTCAATCTTGCTTCTTTTATTTCTTTTTCTTCTCTGATTGCTGTGTCTAAAACTTCCAAAACAGCATTGAATAGTAGTGGTAAGAGTGGGAACCCTTGTCTTGTTCCTGACTTTAGCGGAGATGCTTTCAATTGTTCACCATTGAGGATAATGTTTGCTGTGGGTTTATCTTATATGGCTTTTATTATGTTGAGGTATATTCCTTCTATGCCTGCTTTCTGCAGAGTTTTTATCATAAATTGATGTGGAATTTTGTTAAAGGCTTTCTCTGCATTTATTAAGATGATCACACGGTTTTTAACTTTCAGTTTGTTAATGTGGTGTGTCACATTGATTGATTTGTGAAGACTGAAGAATCCTCACATCCCTGGGATAAAGCCCACTTGGTCATGATGTATGATCTTTTTAATGTGTTGTTAGATTCTGACTGCTAGAATTTTGTTAAGGATTTTTGCATCTATGTTCATCAGGGATATTGGCCTGTAGTTTTCTTTTTTTGTGGCATCTTTGTCTGGTTTTGTTATTAGGGTGATGGTGGTCTGATAGAATGAGTTTGGGAATTTACCTTCCTCTGTAATTTTCTGGGAGAGTTTGAGTAGGATAGGTGTTAGCTCTTCTGTAAATATTTGGTAGAATTCACCTGTTAAACAATCTGGTTCTGGGCTTTTGTTTGTTGGAAAGTTTGGATTTCCATGCTTGTGATGAGTCTGTTAAGACTTTCTATTTCTTCCTTGTTCAGTTTTGGAAGGTTATACTTTTCTAAGAATTTGTCCCTTTCTTCCAAGTTGTCCATTTCATTGGCATATAGATGCTAATAGTAGTCTCTTATGATCTTTTATATTTCTGTGTTGTCTTCTGTGATTTATCCATTTTCATTTCTAATTTAGTTGATTTGATTCTTCTTTTTTTTTTGGATGAGTCTGGCTAATAGTTTGTCTATTTTACTTATCTTCTCAAGGAACCAGCTTTTAGTTTTGTTGATTTTTGCTATAGTCTCCTTTGTTTCTTTTTCATTTATTTCTGCCCTACTTTTTATAATTTCTTTCCTTCTACTAACCCTGGGGTTCTTCATTACTTCTTTTTCTAGTTGCTTTAGGTGTAAACTTAGGTTATTTATTTGATTTTTCTCTTGTTTCTCGAGGTAATCTTGTATTGCTATGAAACTTCCCCTTAACACTGCTTTTATTATATCCCATAGGTTTTGGGTTGTCATATTTTCATTTTCATTTGTTTCCATGCATATTTTGGTTTCCTTTTTATATTTCTCCCATAATTTATTGGTTACTTAGAAGTGTGTTGTTTAGCCTCCATATTATTTAATATAAATTTATTGATTTTAACTGAAGGTTAATTACTTTACAATATTGTATTGGTTTTGCCATATATCAACATGAATCCACCACAGGTATACACATGTTCCCCATCCTGAACCTCCCTCCTTCCTCCCTTTTGCCTATCAGTCAGTCAGCTCAGTTGCTCAGTTGTGTCCGACTCTGCAACCCCATGAATTGCAGCACTCAAGGCCTCCCTGTCCATTACCAACTCCTGGAGTTCAAAGAAACTCATGTGCATCGGAGTTCAAACAAACTCACATGTGCATCGGAGTTCAAACAAACTCATGTGCATCGAGTTGGTAATGTGATCTAGCCATCTCATTCCACTGGAGAAGTCGTCCACTTCTCCTCCTGCCCCCAATCCCTCCCAGCATCAGGGTCTTTTCCAATGAGTCAACTCTTCGCATGAGGTGGCCAAAGTATTGGAGTTTCAGCCTCAGCATCAGTCCTTCCAATGACCACCAGGACTGGTCTCCTTTAGGATGGACTGGTTGGATCTCCTTGCAGTCCAAGGAACACTCAAGAGTCTTCTCCAACACCACAGTTCAAAAGCATTCTTTGACACTGAGCTTTCTGTAGTTGACATCTAATCTTACCACATTTTGATCAGAAAATATGCTTGAAATGATTTCAACTTTTTTGAATTTACCAAGGCTATATTTATGGCCCAGGATGTGATCTATCCTGGAGAAGATTCCATGTGACCTTGAGAAAAAGATGAAATTCGTTGTTTTGGGGTGCTCAAACTACTGCACAATTGCACTCACCTCACATGCTAGTAAAGTCATGCTCAAAATTCTCCAAACCAGGCTTCAGCAATACGTGAATTGTGAACTCCCTGATGTTCAAGCTGGTTTTAGAAAAGGCAGACGAACCAGAGATCAAATTGCCAACATCTGCTGGATCATGGAAAAAGCAAGAGAGTTCCAGAAAAACATCTATTTCTGCTTTATTGACTATGCCAAAGCCTTTGACTGTGTGGATCACAATAAACTGTGGAAAAGTCTGAAGGAGATGGGAATACCACACCCCCTGACCTGCCTCTTAAGAAATCTGTATGCAGGTCAGGAAGCAATAGTTAGAACTGGGCATGGGATTCTCTAGGCAAGAATATTGGAGTGGATCACCATGTCCTTCTCCAGGGGATCTTCCCAACTCAGGGATCAAACTCATGTCTCTTACATCTTCTACACTGGCAGGCAGGTTCTTTACCACTAGCGCCACCTGGGAAGTCCATAACCCATATACCTGATTCTGAAATATTTTAGTTTCCTGAAGTAAGCTTGAATCTCTATAAACTTCCATCTTAAAACTGCTTTTGTTGTGTCCCAAAGAAAAATCTAAAATAAACAATCTAACCATTCACATAAAGTAACTAGAGAAAGAACAAACAAAACCCAAAGTTATTAGAAAGAAAGAAATCATAATGATCACAAAATAAATAAATGAGAGATTAAAAAAATTAGAAAAGATCAGTGAAACTGAAAGCTGGTTACATGAAAAGATAAACAAAGTTGATAAATTGTTAATCATCAGGCTCATCAAAAATAATAGGAGGGACCCAAATCAATAAAATCAGAAATCAAAGAGAAGAAACTACAACTGACACCATAGAAACCCAATCATAAGACGCTACTATGAAACATAAAATGGACAACCTAGAAGAAGTAGAAAAATACTTAGAGGTACAATCTCCCAAAACTGAACCAGGAAGAAACAAAAAATGTGGACAGACTAATTACCAGTAATGAAATTAAATCAGTAATAAAATCGTTCAACAAAGAGAACTCTAGACCGGATGGTTTCACAGGTGAATTCTACCACACACAAACATTTACAGAGCTGTTAACAGCTATCCTTCTTCAGTTCAGTTCAGTTCAGTTGCTCAGTCGTGTCCGACTCTTTGTGACCCCATGAATTGCAGCCTGCCAGGCCTTCCTGTCCATCACCAACTCCTGGAGTCCACCCAAACTCATGTCCATTGAGTCAGTGATGCCTCCAACCATCTCATCTTCTGTCGTCCCCTTCTACTCCTGCCTCCAATCCCTCCCAGTATCAGAGTCTTTTCCAATGAATCAAACCTTTGCATGAGGTGGCCAAAGTACTGGAATTTCAACTTTAGCATCATTCTTTCCAAAGAAATACCAGGGTTGATCTCCTTCAGAATGGACTGGTTGGATCTCCTTGCAGTCTAAGGGATTCTCAAGAGTCTTCTCCAATGCCACAGTTCAAAAGCATCAATTCCATGGTGCTCAGCCTTCTTCACAGTTCAACTCTCACATCCATACATGACCACTGGAAAAACCATAGTCTTGACTAGATGGAACTTTGTTGACAAAGTGATGTCTCAGCATTTGAATATGCTGTCTAGGTTGGTCATAACTTCCTTCCAAGGAGTGTCTTTTCATTTCATGGCTGCAATCACCATCTTCAGTGATTTTGGAGCCCAAAAAAATAAAGTCAGCCACAGTTTCCAGTTTCCCCATCTATTTGCCATGAAGTGATGGGACAGGAGGCCATGATCTTAGTTTTCTGAATGTTGAGCTTTAAGCCAACTTTTTCACTCTCCTTTATCACTTTCATCAAGAGGCTCTTTAGTTCTTCTTCACTTTCTGCAATAAGGGTGGTGTCATCTGCATATCTGAGGTTATTGATATTTCTTCTTGCAAACTTGATTCCAGCCTGTGCTTCCTTCAGCCCAGTGTTTCTCATGATGTATTCTGCATAAAAATTAAATAAGCAATGTGACAATATACAGCCTTGACATTCTCCTTTTCTGATTTGCAACCAGTCTGTTGTTCCATGTCCAGTTCCAACTACTGCTTCCTGACCTGCATACAGGTTTCTCAAGAGGCAAATCAGGTGGTCTGACATTCTCATCTCTTTCAGAATTTTCCACAGTTTATTGTGATCCACACAGTCAAAGGCTTTGACATAGTCAATAAAGCAGAAATAGATTTTTTTTTTTAACTCTCTTATTTTTCAATGATCCAGCGGATGTTGGCAATTTGATCTCTGGTTCCTGTGCCTTTTCTAAAACCAGCTTGAACATCTGGAAGTTCACAGTTCATATATTACTGATGCCTGGCTTGGAGAATTTTGAGCATTACTTTACTAGTGTGTGAAATGAGTGCAATTGTGAGGTAGTTTGAGCATTCTTTGGCATTGCCTTTCTTTGGGATTCGAACGAAAACTGATCTTTTCCAGTCCTGTGGCCACTGCTGAGTTTTCTAAATTTGCTGACATATTGAGTGCAGCACTTTCACAGCATCATCTTTCAGGATTTGAAATAGCTCAACTGGAATTTCATCCCCTCCACTAGCTTTGTTCATAGGGATGCTTCCTAAGGCCCACTTGAGTTCTCATTCCAGGATGTCTGGCTCTAGGTGAGTAATCACACCATCGTGATTATCTGGGTTGTGAACATCTTTTTTGTACAGTTTTTCTGTGTATTCCTGCCACCTCTTAATATCTTCTGCTTCTGTTAGGTTCCTACCATTTCTGTCCTTTATTGAGCCCATCTTTGCACGAAATGTTCCCTTGTCCTTCTTGCTGCTACTGTTGCTAAGTCACTTCAGTCGTTTCCGACTCCGTGTGACCCCAGAGATGGCAGCCCACCAGGTTCCCCCATCCCTGGGATTCTCCAGGCAAGAATACTGGAGTGGCTTGCCATTTCCTTCTCCAATGCATGAAAGTGAAAATTGAAGGTGAAGTCGCTCAGTCGTGTCCGACTCCTAGAGATCCCATGGACTGCAGCCTACCAGGCTCCTCCGGCCATGGGATTTTCCAGGCAAGAGTACTGGAGTGGAGTGCCATTGCCTCTCCTTGTCCTTCTTAAGCTATTCCAAATAAATTTCTTCTCCCATGGCTCAAGTGGTAAAGAATCTGCCTGCAAAACAGGAGACAACAGGAGATGTAGGTTCAATCCCTGGATTGGGAAGATCTCCTAAACGTGGAAGTGGCAACCCTCTCTCGTAATCTTTCTGGGAAAATCCCATGGACTGAGGAGTCTGGCAGGCTACAGTCAATGGGGTCACAAAGAGCTGGACATTGAGCATGTATGCACAGATTCATTTCGAAGAAAAATACTCAATTTCTATTGAGTGTCAATATGCTAAACACAATAACCTTTGCAAATAGAGGCACAGTTTACTCTGGAACTAATGAAGTTTAAGTTCAGCCTCCTTTATTTGCACATAATTTTGCTAAGCCTGCAAAAGACTCTTGACAGCGTGTTTATAAAGTGACAAGGTCTTATTAAATTTTCAAAATCAAGCGATTTGAACTGTAATTAGTTAAAACCTGTGTCGCATTCCAATTTGACTTACCCTCCATCATGTTTCTTCTGCATATGTTTTTAAAGTGGCCTTGGGAATTTTGTGATCCAAAGGAGAAAATGAGTTTGTGATACATTTAGTTTGGGTTTAGTGAGAAAAGTTTTTTTTTTTTTTAAGTGAGAAAACTTTATACAATTCAAACCCACTTGGTACAGGGGGTTATTGCTGGCTGTTCTAGTGTAAAAATGGCTTCAGTGTATATTCTTACCACTCACAGTGACAGTCCATCAATTATCATCAAGGCCACAGGTCAGAGTGTAATACCAGCATGTCCAACAACATCCTTGAAATATGTGGATAATGGAGGAGAAACAAGGTTTGAGAAGAGATGGGAGCTGATGTGATGACAATTCTTCCAGTAATTATATGTATACAATTGCTAGTATTAAATTCACATTAATACCTACTTTAAACAGAAATTCGCTTTTCTCAGAAATATACTTGATAATGTATATATTCAAGAAATACATTTGATAATTTTTTTTCTCAGAAATACACTTGAAATAGTTATATGGCATCACTGACTCAATGAACATGAGTTTAAGTAAGCTCTGGGAGTTGGTGATGGACAGGATGGCCTGGTGTGCTGCAGTCCATAGGGTCACAAAGAATCAGACATGACTGAGCAACTGAACTGATACTTGATAATGTATTTTTTGACAATTAGAAATGCATTATACCATCTTTAATTTTATTTTATTTTTGGCCTTGACATTGCACAAACAGAAATTTTAGAATTTTAAGGATCATAGAATAAACCAATACATTACCACAAAGAGTAAGCATATATCTTTGTAAAATCACATGCATTATACAATATATTCCAAACAAAATGATAGAAAATAAATTCCAACCAAATACATAAAAAGAGACTGGTTGTTATTCTTTTCTCTCTAGAAAGTATGACAAAATGATTGTCATATAGAACATGGTCAAAAACTATGCTGCCAATAACACTGGAATCAANTAAATTGTGTGCCCTGAAAAATGGAATCTAGTTTTATTTGCAAATATTT
This sequence comes from Redunca redunca, assembly GCA_006410935.1. NCBI lineage: Eukaryota > Metazoa > Chordata > Mammalia > Artiodactyla > Bovidae > Redunca > Redunca redunca. The sequence goes on along the minus strand of SJYQ01012615.1, from coordinate 449,087 downwards.
AAAGAAAAAATATAAATATATATACATGTTTATATATAATATATCTATTTGGACATTCATTTTGGAAAATAACTTTGAAGCATATAGAACTAAAAGTGATTTTAGGAAATTTTGCTATGATATGATTTAAAATGATATGGTATGATATATGATTAACATGCATGTCTGTGAGTGGTAACAGTTTCCCAATGCCTCTTTAATTCCCCTAGCAAGCCAGCCTACCATTTCATTATTGATACAGCCTGGGTGGAGGGAAGAACATACCAGTCCACAAAGACTGACAGCCTCAGGCGTGTCATTGGTTTGGCAGGAGTGACATCAACATGTGATAGTCTTTGTCCTTCCTACCATCTGTATACAGACAAACTGTACCAAGCTCCCTGCTCTACTTCATCAGAAACACTGCCTCTACATCACAGCTGATGCTTTATAAAATTAATTTAAACTTGAAGATTGACTATTTTAATCTGATTTTTCATTATTATTATTATTTTAAAGGTAATCAATTGGTATTACCCACAACTATTTTACTCTGTAGCCATCTATGTAAATTTATAATATGATAAACTAAATAATTTTTATTCAGATTTTACTTTTAAAGAACATTTACATTCATTAAAATATATATCAGTTAAAATTTAGATGATTGGGGAAATTGTGTAGTTTTTAAAAATCACATTAATTACAGTAGTTATACTAAGATGAAACAGGCACTTGAAATTAACATGAAATTATCTCATCTTAAACACAAGTAATGTGTGACATATAGTAGAAAAGGAATTTTTAAGAGAGAAAAGCTGAAATGTTCCCACGTAAATCATAGTGGTAGCCAGGAACTATATAACAGTTAATGGTGGGGAAATGGAAACAAGATACGCACACATCCTGGGGCCCATAAGGTAACACAATGTAAGGGTTTCTTATCTGAGCCAATAAAAGCTTTCTGTCTGCATCACTATATGACACTTTCATTTGAGGCCAGTTAAGAAACTTTTGAGAGCATTAGGCTTTTGGTCTCTCAATTTCCACTCTTCTTTGTTGTGAATTAATTTGGCCTTTAGTGACTGTTTTGCCTACAAATTTTCAGTTTTGTAGTCTTCATTTTTGTGTTTTTAAAATTGATATTTATTGTTAATGCTTTTTTTCCAGAGCTTTGGTAGAATGATGCCTGCAGTGTCTGAAATGTGTCTTTAGACAAAGGAATAAACAAACATTGTTACAAACCCTCACATATTCTAATGAATTCCCCTTCAAAATGGGGAATTTTTATCCACTAATAAGTGCTTTTAGAACTATTGATTTCTTTATTAGCAATCATACAAAAATATTTTCAAATCATCTCTGACCATGATAACACTGAAATTTCTTCTGCAATGAATATTAATAGCATTTATTCTGAGCATCAGGCATTAATCCATCAGAAGAAATACTCTTCTATTTGACACTTTTGGGAACTATTTTTGATAAAGAACTAGAAAGGAGATTTCAATGACAATCCTATACCAACCCTCAGGGCTTGACAAGATGACTTAATAGGTGTTATGAAACCTCTGTTGCTATGATTGATTGATTAATTTTCTTCATGTAAAATGTTATTACTATTCTATTTGCCTTGGTTTATTTGCCTTATCTCTTTTGAGAAATAACAGGTATGTTAGAAAGAAATGAAAGCAATCAGACATCAAAATTATGTTCTTTGTTACCCATTGTGACTAAAGAATTTATGGGTTCTGAGTCTCACCAATATGGCAACACTTGAAGATATTTAATTATAAGATTTTGCATAGCAAATATATATATGTATTGAATGTTTATGTATCAGATTTGAGCCAACTGAATACATGGCAGTGCTCATGTTGGTATATGAGACCAAAACTAACAGTTAATCAGGAAAGAAATACAGGATGATTATAGGAAATTGTATAGAATTTTTCAATTTTTTGCCATATTTTGGTCCATAAGGTTAGCAGTAGGGTTTTGAAATTTACTCAAAAATTAGAAAAGTTAAATCATTTTTCTACATGTAAAAATTTTATAATATTTGTGCAAATTTAGACTCTGCATGTTTTAAGCAGATGGCTCTAATATCTGTCTTACTGAAATCAGCCATAAAACTACCAGGTCTTTATTCTGCACACAGAAGACTCAACTGTGTGGTGGGTTCCACCACTAAGACCAGAATTGCTAAATGGAGAATACGTGACAATGATGAGTAAAACAGGCAACTATGAAGCAGAAAATTTATCCGAAGATGCTTCATTATTCTGTGTTATATTTTGAAAGTAAATATTCTATACTTTTCATTAAACTATATATCAAACATTCTGACAATGAAATCATGAGTTAACTTGTATGTTACAATAAGCAGATCTTCCTCAAGTTGCTGCCATTAAGATATTTTCCTCAAAATGGTGTACTTATTTACAGAAGTACAGAGTATACACTTTCTGCAAGGGCATCCACTTTTAAGTAATAAGCACAAGTTTACACCAGTCATTTTAATCCATTGCTCTTATTATACATTTATTTGTATTCCTCTGTTATTCATAAGAGAAAAACCACAAATACCAAACTAACAATATCTCATTGTTTTTCACACTTACAAAATAATATTTTATACAAAAAGATGATCTACTGTCACTAGAAAATACTTATTGAAATTTGGGGTAGTAGCATCACTCTTTGACCTTCCAGTATCATTTCTCTGTGTTTACTGACAATTATTTTTATTTCATTAAGAGTAACAAATATAACACTAAGGTACAAAAACAACACTTCAGAAAAAATAGAAGTGATCTTTTTAAAGAAAGTCATTATTTTCCATGTATCATTTGCTGATGTGAGGCACAATTAGCATAGTTGCATTAGATATTCTTCAGGGGGAAGAGAGTCCTTGATGTATTGAACTTTGTACATTCTACTATAATGAACAAAACTCATGCAGTAGAGATACCATAAATAAATATCTTAGGAGAATTTAAATTATTTCATTGCTTGTGGATCTTCTCTCTCATACCAGTAAGATTAAATCTAAAATTATTTTGTTTACATGGATTTATTTCAGGCAAATTGGATTATGTTGACTGGTATACAGAAAAAAAAAATTATAACCTTGTTGCTTGCCAATGAAGGATTTAGCATATTGTTAATAAAATATATTTTGGGTCTTTATGCTTTACAAATCTTCTAACAGGGNAGATTGTAATCGAAGTTCTGAGGAAATGTTCTACATTTTCTACTTGTTAGCCAAGTGAAGTTAATCATGTATTTAAGCATGTTAAACAGTTTCCTTGTTTGTATAATATGAAAAAAAATACCATGTAAAATTCACTGCTGTATTAAAGTTAATTGTATTTTGTATATCTACATATGCACAATTATATATATTGACATACACAATTTTATATACACATATGTGTACATTACACACATGAAGTATATATTACATACTTAAGTGTATACACTTACACAGGCGCACATAATTTTACAACAGCCTATCACCCACTACTAAATAATATATTCACTTTCTTTATAAATGCTGTTCATATATTATGCTTCAGGATAATAAGAATAATAATAAATTCTTATTTAAAATCTGAAGAAATTTATCTATAACAGCATTGGATTGTAACTGTGAGTTTGATACATTGGAGGAGTGTACTGAAAACCCTGAGCCTGTTCTGTTGCTTGGAAGAGATGCTAGAGGATCTTAGTGTTTGATCTAAAGGGTTGACTCTTTCCCTAAAGCAAAAGTAATAGCCTTAACCACCCACTACTTAATTTAGAATACTTGAAAAGGATACGTGTTACTGTTGTTGTTTAGTTGCTCAGTTGTATTCAACTATTTTGTAACTCCATTGACTATAATCTACTAGGCTCCTCTGGCCATGGGATTTCCCAGGCAAGAACACTGGAGTGGGTTGCCATTTCCTCCTCCAGGGGGTCTTCCTGATACAGAGATTTAGGCCCCTGTGTCTACTACATTCCTTACTGCTGAGCCACCAGGGAAGCCCAAAAGGACATATATTCCACCTAAAACACGATCTTCACAATCCTGTAAGGTGGGCTATGGCCCCAGGAGCTAGAACTCCTCTAGGAGCTGGAGATTTCATTAGCAATTCCTCCTTCCTGCCAGCATTGAACACTCCTGTTTCAAAAGAGCACCTATGGAAAGGAATCCCACTGGGAAGACCACCTATTGTCCCATACTTTACAATTCTTTGACATAATCTTTTTTTTTTTAAATTTATGTGAACCAAATATCTTTTTTGAAAGCCTGCTGTGTGCTTGGCAATGTGCTCAGGTACAAGGAATTAAGAGAAGAAGTCCTACTCTACTGGGTTACAATGTACCAGGAGAGAGAAGAAATCAGTCATCAATAGGTAGATAAGTAAAACTCTATGACAGAAACAAAGCCTGAGATAGAAAACACTGGAGGAAAGAGGGATGCTGAGACAGATGTGGGTGAGGGCAGTCAGATATTTTTATATCTTTCATTTTTTTTTTTTCTACAGAACTGAAATCTTTCAACTCAAAAAGGCTTAGTCACTCACTCATTGGTCAGTTCAAGTATGAGACAGAATTGTTTTACCATATGCTAATAGGTGGGGAGAGGGGTGTCTCCCTAGCTATTGACTGGGCTTCAGGGGAAGTCTGAGATGTTCTCCTGCTGCAGCCTCTTGAATTCATGAGAACAAAGGACAGGACACAGGTCATAGGGTGTCTTGATTGTCAGAGATACAAGGGTCAAGATGTTGTCCTAAATCTTGGCTGCATATTAGAATCACTGACATTTTTTTTTTTCAAATACCAGAACACAGTACAGGAAAATTATACAGGGATCTCTTAGGGCTTCCTTGGTGGCTCAGATGGTAAAGAATCTGCCTGCAATGCAGGAGACCCAGGTTCAATCCCTGGGTCAGGAAAATCTCCTGGAGAAGAGAATGGCTACCACTTCATTATTCTTGCTTGGAGAACTCCATGGAAAGAGGAGCTTGGCATGCTACAGTCCATGGGGTCACAACGAGTCAAACATGACTAGGCAACTAACATTTCATTTCATTTTTCTTTGGGTGGCATCTAGGAGTTAGTATTTTCAAAAAACTCGGTTATTGAGTGAGGAAAAGGCTGAGAACCATAGGGTGAAGGAACAAGTCCCTTTTAACAATTACTATTTTTTATTAAGGAATCTACCAAATATTTATTTGAACAGAAAATTGGTGGATTTCCATCCATCCATTACAAAATTCTCCACTTAACCAGATAGAACGGAGTTTGGGCCTCAGACCTTAATAATGTTAAATGACAAATCGTGTATGCCTGTGTGTATATGTGTGCTTGTGTGTGTGTGTCCCTAAAAAATTTTGTGAGATTTGTAATTTAATTAATAATTTGGAATAGTCAGATCAAAGCTCATTTAGAGGTAGCTGTACTGTAATGGTGGTTGTTTATATAAATGATGGTAAATATAAAGGACTTTTATTGCTTCCAAAACTTTTGGGGAAAAAAGAATCTTCTTTGGAAAAGCACTGAAGATGCTTCAATGTTTATTTAACTCCTCCTGAATTATATTCTGAATTGAACACAATATGTTATATTATATTTAAAACATATTTGATTGTATTGAGTACTATAGTATTTTCAAGAAAATGTATTTGTTGCATCTTCTTGGAATGTAAAGGGCATATTTCACAAATGTCCAAGCAAAATACTGTCACTGAAGAGGAATGTCCCTCTGATGCCCAAGGAGAAGGAAGAGGTCAGGGCTGATTGCTGTTCATTCTTATTTCCTCTGACACATGCTAGTTTAGTCATTATATTATATCTTATGAATGGCTTCATTTATACTTGTCTGTTACAATTACCCTTTATTGCTTTGGGAAGAAGACAATATCCAATGAATTTGGCAAATGTCAAATTTTGGCTGTTATGACCAGAGCTCCCTTTAAAGTTTATTATATTTTTTAAGTTTTTTTTTTAATATAGGGCATATGTTCTAAATCAGAGAATTTTAATTCATGATGATTTGAAAAATGATATATAGTTACAAATATCATATTAAGGGCCTACAGTTATTCTGAATACTAATTCAGTGGATTAGATGTCATTTGAAATGCAGTTGCACAGTTTCAGTTCTTTTTAGAAGACTGTAAACCCTTATTTTCATACAAAATTCCCTGATATGTGAGTGATAATGGTATCAGACCATCTCTTTTTCTGAATATATATGAAATATTTTATACTTTTCCTGACTGAAAAAAAAGGGAGATACATTATTGAGGAAGAGACATCAATGAAACTGAGGTGTCCTGATTCAGGAATGGTCTTCAATGTCAACAAATTTGCTATTTTCTTCAGTAATACCTGGGTTGAGAAGATCCCCTGGAAAGGCTACCCACTCCAGTATTCTGACCTGGAGAATTCCGTGGACTGTATAGTCCATGGGGTCACAAAGAGTAGAACACAACTGAGCGACTTTCACTTTCACTTTTCATTTTCAGTAACAAAAGAAAAACTCAGCTGAAGACCTCTAAACAAAAATGAGACTAAATCAATGAGCATTATATGGTACTTCAGTTTTGAGAAGTAACTTAAATTTCTTGAAAAGCTTTTTTAGATACTTGGTCTTTGAATAACATTTTTATGCTCAGTTGCTTCAGTCATGTCCAACTCTTTGTGACCCTATGGACTGTAGCCCACCAAACTCTTCTTTCCATGGAATTCTCCAGGCAAGAATACTGGAGGGGGTTGCTATTCCCTTCTTCAGGGGATCTCCCCAACCCAGGGGTTGAACCCATATCTCTTGCATCCCCTGTATTAGAAGACAGGTTCTTTACCACTAGCACCACTTGGAAAACCCTTGAATAGCATGTGTGTGTGTGTATGTGTATGTTTGTGTGTGTGTGTGTGTGTGTGTGTCTGTTGCTCAGTTGTGTCCGACTCTTTTAGACCCCAAGGACTATAGCTCACCAGCCTCTTTTGTCCATGGAATTCTCCAGGCAAGAATACTGGAGTGGATAGCCATTCCTTTCTTCAGAGGATCTTCCCAATCCAATGATTGAACCTAGGTCTCCAGCATTGCAGACAGATTCTTTACTGTCTGAGCCACAAGGGAAGTCCCTCAATAATACATGTATGCATGTGTGTGTAGTCACTTCAGTTGTGTCTGACTCTGTAACCCCATGGACTGTAGCTTGCCAGGTTCCTCTGTCCATGGGATTCCCCAGGCAAGAATACTGGAGTGGGTTGCCATGCCCTCCTCCAGGAGATCTTCCCAACCCAGGGAGCAAACTCTTGTCTACAACATCTACCTGCATTGGCAGGTGGGTTATTTACCACTAGTGTCACCTGGTAAACCGCTGAATAACACATGCTTCAGTCTAAATTCATACTCAGCACTAAAGAGATGTATAAACTTTGACAAGTATTTAAGTTCTCAGTCTTTGTTTCCTCATTTGGACAATGGATCAAACTTTCAGTCTTATTTTGAGACTCTGACAGAGACCTGACATATAGTTAGGACAAAGCAAACACCAGTTCCCTTCCCCAATTGCTTTTTCAGTCCTCTGACTCTTGGTAAGAATAATAACTGGAGGATTTTGCAATGGCTTCCTCACCCTGCATTACTGCAGTCAGTGAGGCAAAGCTGTGTAAATCTCTGGTCATTAACATCTATTTCTGGTTCTCTGAATCCATAGAATATCTTAGAATTTCTTTAACAACCTGCCTGATGTACCGTATCCCCATATCCCTTCTGTTCACTTTATTTTCTCTGCCTCCTTAGCCTTATACAGTAAGAGAAGTGAGGAGAACAGAAAAACAAGATTTCTAATTTATAAAGAGGGGTCCATTCTACCCACGTGATGCTCAGATTTACCATCCTCCAGCCTCATAGGGACTGAGAGATTCAGACTCTATTCAGCTTTGTCTTTGGGAAAATTTAGAGGACATTCTCTAATGAATAAAGCCAAGCTCTGTACTAAAAAGATAGCAAACCATTCTTCTCCAGAGGTAGTTAACATTTTGAAAACAATTTATTTGGCAACACTACCGTATATAATCATAAACCAAGTCAAACAAGATGAGCATATGCAAGTTGTTGAACTGACTGGGGAATGGCTTTTCCAGCAGTAATGCACCTGTGTCACAACATAATTTCCAGGTAAATAGCTCTTTTATTGCTAATTAAAATTGAGTTTGAAATACTGTTCTGAAGTTCCAGTCAAGAAGCCCAGCTAGTTGTACACCCATGACTGAAGAGTCATGTTCCTAGAGCTGAGAGGGTCATTTTCTCATGTTTTGTTGTTGATCTCACTCTTGCTGAAGATGAGGACAGGCCCTGAAACTACTGCCTTGATCCTCAGCAAATACGGAGTATTGGATATCACAGTGAGAGTTTCAGCATGCACTCAGTCCCTTTACCCAACTTTTCCATAAAGAGAAATCCATTCCTTAGCATGCCAACTGTAGACAGTGAGAAATTTGCTCCATTCTGCTTTCTATTACATACAATTCTTGGGATTTTGTGTGTGTGTGTGTGTGTGTGTGTGCGCCAAGAAGAAAGCAGTTATTAAACTCTCATTTTACCTTTGATCTAAAGTCCTGATTCCTCTGTCCTTTAAGGATTTGAGTAAGACATTTAAGAAGCAGTGCAAAAAATAAATAAATAAATGAATAAATAAGACAAACCAATAAACTTTTAAGTGCCACTGGTTTGAAATCAGTTGGCATTTAAATCTCCACAGGGGAACACTATCCTTATCAAAGCAATGTTAGAATAGAGCTGAATCAAGTGTCAGTTCAGTTTAGTTCAGTAGCTCAGTCGTGTCCAACTCTTTGCGACCCCATGAATCACAGCTCACCAGGCCTCCCTGTTCATCACCATCTCCCGGAGTTCACTCAGACTCACGTCCATTGAGTCCGTGATCCCATCCAGCCATCTCATCCTCGTTAACTCCTGCCCTTTATGATTTTCTTCACTAACAAAAAGAGCATATCAATGTTACAGGAAAAAAGGGAAAAAAAGTCAAGGAAACATCCTCAAGTATAGATATTCTAGCTCTTCATTTTGCAGATAAATCATCTGAGTTAATCAGTAAGAATACATTGGCTTCCATAAGTTATACTGCTTGGTTAATAAGTAATAGACCTGGGATTAGAATTAATGTCTTCTATTTTATTTGCAATCAAGTTTCATACACTGACCTGTCCAAATTTAAAAATAACAGAGGGATAAAAATTTTCTTTTGTTTTGGATATTGGTGATATTTTCAGGCACACACTTGAGTATAATAAAAATCAAAACTAACTATGTAGTAAATTAATGGAAAAATAAAAGAAAATGTGTAGGTTTCTCCTAAAGAGAAAAGAGGATAATTTACTCAAACTCATAGAATCCATGCCATGTATAATTTGACAGTCTCTCCTTTCCTTCACAAATTCTTCAAATATAGGATTCTTTAAAAAATAGTTGCACTTGGAAAAGTGTTATTTGGTTAGACAGGAGACCCATACTACTAAAATTGGATGTTACAGTTACTAATGTACCATGGTTGATTCCAATGTATTTCCTTTTATCTATATTATTCTATAACAAAACAGCTTTAAATACTTTTGGTCTTAAAAACAGTAGATCATAAATTGTAACTTCAATTCTCACAATCTCTAAAATTTGTGTTTTAATAGGGTCATGCTGTATAAGGAAAACAAAAACATTAAATTTTTTTCTAGGGGAAGGCTACTCTCTTGTGGCTTGAAATGGTACTACACCTGCCTACCTTGTTTCAGATCTGGATTTCTACAAAGGGGATTGGAATAAATAGACTTCAGAGCTAAATATTACCTTAAAATATTCTTAAAATTTTGTTAATCTAGAAAAGTGGCATTATTTTAAAGGTTCAAACCAGAGTCTTGGGTATTCAATAACATTTTATTATTAATATTTTGAGATTTTAGGCTTAAGAATTGAAACACCAGTTAATTATTTGATATTTAAAGATATCCAACATGTTCACAAGCATATTAGTAATTTTTAATTTTAAAGCAGTAACATTTTTCATGAAACTTTAAAATTCATGCCTCACACTAGCAGCCTCACAACAATCAAGAGTACCTACTGATAACAATTACTTATTCAACTACTAAGTGCTCAAAATGTCACAAATTAAATCACAGATTTTATGTTGTTTGAAAATATCACATAAAGCCATGTGTTTCTCCGTTCAATTCCAGTGAAATTTGCCAAACTTGAGTTACTTTATTACATATAAATGGAGGATAAGTAGTTTGGAAACTTCTCAGTACCAGCTTAAAACTTATTAAAATTTGAAATTTTGAGGTTATCTACTTAGTTCAATTAGTTCAGCCTCTCAGTAGTGTCTGACTCTTTGTGACCCCATAGACTGCAGCATGCCAGGCTTCCATGTCCATCTGCAACTCCTGAAGCGTATTCAAATTCATGTCCTTTGAGTCGGTGATGCCATCCAACCATCTCATCCTCTGTCATACAGTCCTCAATCTTTCCCAGCATCAGGGTCTTTTCATTGAGTCAGTTCTTCACATTAGGTGTTTGAAGTATTGCAGTTTCAGCTTCAGCATCGGTCCTTCCAATGAACAATCAGGATTGATTTCCTTTAGAAAGGACTGGTTGGATCTCCTGCAGTCCAAGAGACTCTCAAAGTCTTCTCCAACACCACAGTTCAAAAGCTTCAATAAGTCGGTGCTCAGCTTTCTTTATAGTCCAGCTCTCAAATCCGTACACAACTACTGAAAAAAACCATAGCTTTGACTGGATGGGCCTTTGTTGGCAAAGTAATGCCTCTGCTTTTTAGTATGCTGTCTAGGTTGGTCATGACTTTTCTTCGAAGGAGCAAGTGTCTTTTAATTTCATGGCTGCAGTCACTATCTGCAGTGATTTTGGAGCCCCCCAAAATAAAGTCTTTCACTGTTTCCATTGTTTTCTCATCTATTTGCCATGAAGTGATAGAACCGGATGCCGTGATCTTAGTTTTCTGAATGTTGAGCTTTAAGCCAACTTTTTCACTCTCCACTTTCACTTTCATCAGGAGGCTCTTTAGTTCTACTTCACTTTCTGCCATAAGGATGGTGTCATCTGCATATCTGAGGTTATTGATATTTCTCCTAGCAACCTTGATTCCAGCTTGCGCTTCAAGCCGGCCTGGCATTTCATACGATGTACTCTGCATATGAGTTAAATAAGCAGGGTGAAAATATACAGCCTTGACATACTCCTTTCCCAATTTGGAACCAGTCCATTGTTCCATGTCCAGTTCTAACTGTTGCTTCCTGACCTGCATACAGATTTCTCAAGAGGTAAGTCAGGTGATCTGGTAAGCCCATCTCTTTCAGAGTTTTCCACAGTTTGTTGTGATCCACACAGTCAAAGGCTTTGGCATAGTCAATAAAGAACAAGTAGATGTTTTTCTGGAACTCTCTTGCTTTTTCAATGATCCAACAGATGTGGCCAAATTGATCTTTGGTTCTGCCTTTTCTAAGTCCAGCTGGAACATCCGGAAGTTCATAGTTCATGTACTGTTGAAGCCTGGCTTGGAGAATTTTGAGCATTAATTTACTAGCATGTGAGATGAATGAAACTGTGTGGTAGTTTAAACATTCTTTGGCATTGCCTTTCTTTGGGATTGGAATGAAAAACTGAGGCCACTGCTGAGTTTTCCAAATATGCTGGCATATTGAGTGCAGCACTTTCATAGCATGATCTTTTAGGATTTGAAATAGCTTAACTGGAATTCCATTACCTCCACCAGCTTCATTTTTAGTGATGCTTCCTAAGAACCATTTGATTTCACATTCCAGTACATCTTGTTTTAGGTGAGTGATCACACCATCAAAGTTATCTGGGTCATGAAGATCTTTTTTATATAGTTCTTCTGTGTATTCTTGCTACCTCTTCTTAATATCTTCTGCCTCTGTTAGGTCCATATCATTTCTGTCCTTTATTGTGCCCATCGTTGCATGAAATGTTCCCTTGATATCTCTAGCTTTCTTGAAGAGCTCTCTAGTTATTCCCATTTTTTTTTTATACACTATTTCTTTGCATTGATCACTGAGGACAGCTTTCTTATCTCTCCTTGCTATTCTTTGGAATTCTGCATTTAAATGGGAATATCTTTCCTTTTCTTCTTTGCCTTTTCACCTTTTCTTTTCTCAGCTATTTGTAAAGCCTCCTCAGACAACCATTTTCCTTTTTTGCATTCTTTTTCTTGGGGATGGTCTTGATCACTGCCTCTTGTACAATATCACAAACCTTCGTCCATAGTTTTTCAGGCACTGTCTATCAGATTTAATCCCTTTAATCAATTTCTCACTTTCACTGTATAATTGTAAGGGATTTGATTTAGGTCATACCTGAAGGGTCTAGTGGTTTTCCCTACTTTCTTCAATTTATGTCTAAATTTGGCAATAAGGAGTTCCTGATCTAAGCTACAGTTATCTCCTGGTCTTGTTTTTGCTGACTGTATAGAGCTTCTCCATCTTTGGCTACAAAGAGTATCATCAGTCTGATTTCTGTATTGACCATCTGGTGATGTCCATATGTAGAGTCTTCTCTTGTGTTGTTGGAAGAGCTGTTTGCTATGACCAGTGCATTCTCTTGGCAAAACTCTGTAAGTCTTTCACCTACTTCCTTGTGTACTACAAGGGCAAATTTGCCTATTATTCCAGGTATCCCTTGACTTCCTAGTTTTGCATTCCAGTCCCCTATAATGAAAAGGATATCTTTTATGGGCGTTAGTTCTAGAAGGTCTTGTAGGTCTTCATAGAACCGTTCAATGTCGGTTTCCTCAGCATTACTGGTCATGGCATAGACTTGGATTACTGTGATATGGAATGGTTTTTCTTTGAAACAAACAGAGATCATTCTGTCATTTTTGGGATTGCATCCAAGTACTGCATTTCAAACTCTTTTGTTGACTATGATGGCTACTCCATTTCTCCTAAGGGATTCTTGCCCACAGTAGTAGATATAATGGTCATTTGAGTTAAATTAAACCATTCCAGTCCGTTTTTGTTTGCTGATTGCTAAAATGTTGATGTTCACTCTTGCCATTTCCTGTTTGACCACTTCCAATTTGCCTTGATTCATGGCCCTAACATTCTAAATTCCTATGCAATATTATTCTTTATAGCATCAGACTTTACCTCAATCACCAGTCACATCCACAACCGGGTGTTGTTTTTGCTTTGCCTCCATCTTTTCATTCTCCTTCTCCATCTTTCTAGTTATTTCTCCACTAACCTCCAGTAGCACATTGGGCACCTACTGACCTGGGGAGTTCATCTTTCAGTGTCCTATCTTTTTGCCTTTTCATACTGTTCATGGGGTTCTCAAGGCAAGAATACTGAAGTGGTCTGCCATTTCCTTCTCCAGTGGACCATATTTTGTCGGAAATCTCCACCATTACCTGCCCATCTTGGGTTGCCTTAGATGGCATGGCTCATAGTTTCATTGAGTTAGACAAAGTGTGGTCCATGTGATCAGATTGATTAGTTTTCTGTGAATCTGGTTTTCATTCTCTCTGCTCTCTGATGGAGAAGGATAAAAGGCTTCTGAAATCTTCCTGATGGGAAAGACTGACTGAGGGGGAAACTGGGTCTTGTTCTGATGGGCGGGGCCATGCTCAGCAAATTTTTAATCCAATTTTCTGTTGATGGGTGGAAAATTTCTATGTTCCCTCCCTGTTTGACCTGAGGGTAAACTATTGTAGAGGTAATGAAGATAATGGTGGCCTTCTCCAAAAGGTCCCATGGGTGCCCTGATGCACTCAGTGCCCCCAACCCTGAAGCAGACCACCACTGACCCTTACCTCCCCCAGAGATTCCTGGTCTGTCATGGACAAGTGTGTGTCAGTCTCTTGTGGGGTCACTGCTCCCTTCTCCTGGGTCCTGGTGCACACAAGGTTTTATTTGTGTCCTCCAAGAGTCTGTTTCCTCAGTCCTGTTTAAGTTCTGGTGGCTCTATGGTGGAGTTTTTGGTGATCTCCTCCAAGAACACTTATACCATACCCAGGTCTACTGCACCCAGAGCCCCTGCCCCTGCACCAGTCCATTGCTGACCCATACCTCTGCAGGAGACACTCAAACACAGTTCTGGCTTATTCTCTATGGGTTCTCTGCATCCTGGTGTGCAGAAGTTTTTTTGAGCCCTCCAAGCATCTCTGGCTCGTATGGGTTGCTTAGAAATGCTAATTGGCTGAAGTCAATTCTCTCAAAGATTTTATATATACATATACATATATATATATATATATATATATATATATATATACACACACACACCATGATCTTGCATTCTGTTCAGGACTGTGAACATGGAACAGCTCGCACTGTGTACCTACCCACTAGCCGTTTACCTGCTTCTCATGAGGACATTCCCTCCATGCATTTACACTGTGTAGAAAATTTAACATTGAAATAGTAAAATCAGAATGGAAAGTACATAGGAATGCCTTTGAATGCTAAGGTGAAGTCGCTCAGCCGTGTCCAAGTCTTTGCGACCCCGTGGACTGTAACCTACTAGGCTTCTCCATCCATAGGATTCTCCAAGCAAGAATACTGGAGTGGATTGCCATTTCCTTCTCCAGGGGATCTTCCCGACCCAGGGATCAAACCCGGGTCTCCCACATTAGAGGCAGAAGCTTTAACCTCTGAGCCACCAGGGAAGCCACTTGAATGCTAAAAGATGCTCTAAAATTTTATCATTATTCTTATCTGGTAGCTTATTGTTTGGAAATAGTCACACCATTCAGTCACATCCATGGGAGGGGTGTATTTACTTGATCATGGACCTTAAGCTTAAAATTGTGAGTGACATTGTGCAACTGGATGTCACCCCCACGAGACTGGACATGAGCTTGAAATGTGCTTGTGAGTGTTTGAGTGTTTGCTAACTTGCTCCTCTCTCATGATAGTCATATAACTTGTGTAGCCTCACCTGCTTCTCCCAGGGAGATTAGAGAGGCACAGCCTGCCTCTTCTGAACAAGCCCAAACCAGATCCTTTGACTCCTAACTGCCACAGATTTCCGGTTTAGGAAAAACACTTACTATTGCACACTCCTGCAATTTTGTTGCTTTTCTGTTGCATTGCATACTGTTGTCAAGTTTAATAGACACAACTTCATTTTTTCTATATGGAAATATATGATTTATAGTCATATAGAGGCTGTAGCCTGCCAGACTCCTCTGTTGATGGAATTCTCCAGGCAGGAATACTGGAGTGGGTAGCTGTTCCCTTCTCCAAGGGATCTTCCTAACCCAGGGATCAAACTCAGGTCTCCAGCATTACAGGCGGATTCTTTACATCTCAGCTACCAGTGAAGCCCCATATAGAGGCAGTGCCTACATAATTGTTCCACCATTTTATTCTTTGACATCTTTATGAAACTCACTCTTTCAATCCTTGTGTGAATGTATGGATATTTAATCCTTGAAATCAAGTAAATGTCACCTCAGAGGGCAGTTTCTGACTACCCTGTCTGTAGAATATCTCTAATCAAGTATCACTTTGTTTAATCAACTTGTTTATTTCCTTATAACCATATGATTTTAAATTTCAGTTTTCTTATTCATTAATTTATTTGTTAAGCCCCCCAAAATAAATTTTATGAAGGTAAAATCCTATCTTTTTTATTCCCTGCTGTCTCCAGTTTCTAGATCGTATAATTCTCTCATTAAATACTTTTGAATGGACAAATGGATGATCCATTCAGCCCATTAGTACATCAATCAGTTTCATTACCTGATCTGGTTGACTTCCACTTCAAACATCACTTAAAAAATAAGTCCTCATTAGCTTTAATTACCTCCATAACTGTTCTTTCATTTCACCTGTGTGTCAGCTGCCAAGGAGCCAGTAGTTGAGTTGATAATAAATTATTCTCATGCTCTGAATCAGGCATATATACTCATATATAATAAAATATTATAGATATTCACATGTATCTGGTTTCTCCTTCTCATTATATTAAGCAAATAAGATGAAAACTCTCCTTAAGATTTATGTCAAGTCTACATCCTGAAAATCAGATGTCCAAAGCTATCCCCTTCCATTTCCTGGGTGTAAGTTGGATCACATGTAGCAATTATATAAAATGTTTTTAGGTGAACAATTTTCAAATTTGTAAGTAATGTTTATGAACACAGGAACCGAAAACATTTAGTGAAGTAAAATGTGGGACAACAGCCCCTACCCAGCAAGACTCAGTGACCCTCCTACATGAAGTAGAAATGGAAAAGGAAGGACAGGAGAAAGGAGTAAAAAGATGAGATAAAAATAAAGGAAGAGAAAAGGCATGAGAGGGGAGGGAGGAAGCAATGTGCCATGGATTCTGGTAAATCATTTCTGTTACATTTTAGGTATCAACCCATATCTTGCTCAGATGATATATAACATGAGTCAGGCCTTGAAATACAGGTAGAATATTGATAAGTGTATAGGAATGAGAAGATGCACATGTGAATAAACAGAAGGTGTATTTGGAAATTTTTTGATGTGTTACCTTGAATGGAAAGGCAGGACCACATCTCATCAGATACCCAAATGTGATCCACAGAAGCCTTTGAAATATGTATTTGTGTTAGTTACTGGCTGAAGACAATACTCCCCACTGTTCATGAGCTAAGTCCTATCCTCCAGTGCCTAAGAATGGAACTATATTTTGAGATAGGACCTTTCAAGAAGTAATTGAATAAATGAGGTCATTTGGGTGCTTTCCAGTCCAGTATGAGTTAAAGAAGAGGCAGAGGGAAAGGGTCTGAAGATAGCAGGGAAAGATGACCAACTAAAGTCAAGGAGAGAGGCCTCAGAAGAAACCAATCTCCCAATACCCTAACGTTAGACTCTGGAATTGTGAGAAAATATATTTCTTTTTTTTAAGCCACTCAGTTCTATTTTCCTACTCTCCATTCATTATTTAGCAGCAAGTGTTTTGCTGTTGTTTTGTTGTTGTTTCTGAATCAAAGAACAGATCACATCACCCTATGTTTGTCTGGTGGTTCTCATGGCAAACAACGAAATCCAAACACCTTACCCTGAGTGCTAAGGCACTACTGAACTGGCTGTTAGAATTTCTCCTTACTTCATCCACTTTCTATTTCTTCCAACACATTCTGGAGACACTGAATAATTCCCTCTTGTTTTTCAAATACTACATGTCTTTTCTTTTTCCTTAAGTGCAGTGCACTAAATTTGTATTTGGTTGGGCCTTTTCTCCCCAGGCTTTTATAGGCACATTTTCATTATGAAATTCTCATTGTATTAGCTACACAGTGAATTCTTGTTTAAGCTAAAAAAACAATGTCTCTCTGTATCTTCTGGTTACTATCCACCATGCTGTCTATTTTAGTTTCTTCATGTTTATTGTTTATTTTCTGGGATATCCCCACTCAGCATGGCCGGTGTACTCAGCGCGTGTGGCCGAGAGGAGCTACCCAATGTCCAAGGTCAGGGCAATGGCCGAGAGTGCCAGGCTTCAACGGCGCAGGAACGGGCGGCGGCTGGGAGGAGCCACCCCATGTACGAGGCCAGGATCGGGGGCTGGGAGGAGACACCCCACGTCCAAGACCAGGTAAGGTGGCTGGGAGAAGCCACCCCACTTCCGAGGTCACGGGCAGCGGCCAGGAGGAGCCACCCTGCGTATGAGGTGAGGAGTGACCGTCTGGAGGAGCCACCCTCACGTCCGAGGCCAGGGTCGGGGGCTGGGAAGAGACACCCTGCGTCCAAGGCCAGGGCTGGGAGGAGACACCCCACGCGTCCAAGGCCAGGGAAGGTGGCTGGGAGGAGCCACCCCGCACCCAGGGCCAGGGGTGGCGGCTGGGAAGATCAACCCATGTCCAAGGAGCAGTGGCTGCACTGGCGCAGAAGGGCCTAGAGGAGCTATCCCACGTTGAAGGTCAGGAAGGGCAGCAGTGAGGAGATACCTCTTGTCCAAGGTAAGGAACAGTGGCTGTGCTTTGCTGGAGCAGCCGTGTAGAGATATCCCATGCTCAAGGTAAGACAAACCCAAGTAAGATTGTAAGTGTTACAAGAAGGCATCAGAGGGCAGACACACTGAAACCATACTCACAGAAAACTAGTCAATCTAATCACACTAGGGCCACAGCCTTTTCTAACTCAATGAAACCAAGCTATGCCTGCGGGGCAACCCAAGACGGGTGGGTCATGGTGGTGAGGCCTGATAGAATGTGGTCCACTGGAGAAGGGAATGGCAAGCCACTTTAGTATTCTTGCCTTGAGAACCCCATGAACAGTATGAAAAGGCAAAATGATAGGATACCAAAAGAGGAACTCCCCAGGTCATGAGGTGCCCAATATGCTACTGGAGATCAGTGAAGAAATAACTCAAGAAAGAATGAAGGAATGGAGCCAAAGCAAAAACAATACCCAGTTGTGGATGTGACTGGTGATAGAAGCAAGATCCGATGCTATAAAGAGCAATATTGCATAGGAACCTGGAATGTCAGGTCCATGAATCAAGGCAAATTGGAAGTTGTCAAACAAGAGATGGCAAGGGTGAACATTGACATTCTAGGAATCAGCGAACTAAAATGGACTGGAATGGGTGAATTTAACTCAGATGACCATTACATCTACTACTGTGGGCAGGAATCCCTCAGAAGAAATGGAATAGCCATCATGGTCAACAGAAGAGTCCAAAATGCAGTACTTGGATGCAATCTCAAAAACAACAGAATGATCTCTGTTCGTCTCCAAGGCAAACCATTCAATATCACAGTTATTCAAGTCTATGCCCCAACCAGTAACACTGAGGAAACTGAAGTTGAACAGTTTTATGAAGACCTACAAGACCTTTTAGAAGTAACACCCAAAAAAGAGGTACTTTTCATTATAGGGGACTGGAAAACAAAACTAGGAAGTCAAGAAACACCTGGATTAACCGGCAAATTTGGCCTTGGAATGTGAAATGAAGTAGGGCAAAGACTAATAGAGTTTTGCCAAGAAAATGCACTGGTCATAGCAAACACCCTCTTCCAACAACACAAGAGAAGACTCTACACATGGACATCACCAGATGGTCAACAC
>SJYQ01012615.1:415455-427091 GCA_006410935.1 Redunca redunca | reverse complement strand
TATATATATATGTATGTATCAGTTCAGTTCAGTTCAGTTGCTCAGTTGTGTCCGAATCCTTGCAGCCCCATGAAGCAGCACGCCAGGCTTCCCTGACCATCACCAACTCCCGAAGTTCACTCAAACTCATGTCCATTGAGTCGGTGATGCCATCCAGCCATCTCACCCTCTGTCGTCCCCTTCTCCTCCTACCCCCAATCCCTCCCAGCATCAGAGTCAACTCTTTGCATGAGGTGGCCAAAGTACTGGAGTTTCAGCTTTAGCATCAGTCCTTCCAAAGAAATCCCAGGGCTGATCTCCTTCAGAATGGACTGGTTGGATCTCCTTGCAGTCCAAGGGACTCTCAAGAGTCTTCTCTAACACCACAGTTCAAAAGCATCAATTCTTCGGTGCTCAGCTTTCTTCACAGCCCAACTCTCACATCCATATATGACCACTGGAAAAACCATAGCCTTAACTAAACAGAGCTTTGTTGGCAAAGTAATGTCTCTGCTGTGTATATATATATGATTTTAACTGTTCCTTAGATATAGTTTATAAATATTTTCTCCAGTTCAATAGGTTGCTATTTAGTGGTTGTTTTTTTTTTTTTTAGTTGATGGTTTCCATTATGATAAAAGCTTAGTTCAATGTAATCCCACTTAACCTACTTTGGGTTTTGTTCCCTGTGCTTTTGGTATCATATCTAAGAAGTGATTAGAAAGATAAATTTTAAGAAGCTATTTCTCTGTTCCACTCTAAGAGTTTTATGATTTCAGGGCTTATGTTTAAATTTTTATTGAATTGGGGGTTTTATTTTTTGTCCAATAAAGGTCCAAACTCATTATTTTACATGTGCCCATCTGGTTTTCTTAGCTACTTTTATGAAAGAGACTATCCTGTCCCCATAGTGTATTTTTGGGGAATTTTCAAAGACCAGCTGATCATATATGCATAGATTTATATGTAGGCTCTATATTTGTTTCATTGTTCTATACATCTATTTTCATTACAGTACCATACTGCTTTGGTTGCTGAGGCATTGTAATGTATTATGAAAACAGGAAGTGTGATACCTCCAGTATTGTTCTTTCTCCAGAATGTTTTGGCTATTTGGGGTTTTGGGGGTTTCATGGGAATTTTAGGATTTGTTTTTATATTTTGTAAAAAAATATTCTAGTGAAATTTTGATGGGGGTTGCATTGAATTTCGTGATCATTTTTGGTAGTGTGGGTATTTTAACAATACTAATCTTTCAATCCATGAACATGGCATGCCTTCTCATTTATTGTTTATAATTTAATTTCTTTTATTAGCATGATTTTCAGTGTGAAAATCTTTTATATATTTAGTCAAATATATTTTAAAATATGTTATTCTTTCTGATGCTATAAAAGATAGTTTTCTTAAATTCCTGTTCAAATAATTTCATAGTTGGTATATAGACATGAAACTATATTTTGATTTTGTATCTTGAAACTATACTTAAGTAGTGTTTCAGTACTAACAGGTGCTTTTGTTTGTTATGTTTGTTTGTCAAACCTTTAGAGTTTTCTATAATTAAGATTATTTTAGCCATAAACAGAGATGATTTTACTTCTTTTCCAATTGGTATATGTTTTATCAGCTTTTCTTGCCTAATTTCTCTGGCTCAGACTTCCAGTACTTTGTGAATAGAAGTGAAAAGAATGGACATCTATGACTTACAGATCCAAAAGTTTTCACTTTTTTTTCCATTGACTATGATGTGAGATATGGGCTTTCCATATATGGCCTTTGCTCTGTTGAGGTAGCCTTCTTTTATAACTAATTTGTTGAACTTGTATCATGAAAGGGTGTTGAATATTTTCAAATATTGTTTTGACATTTTTTGAGATGACAATGTTATATTTATCTTTCAATATGACAACATGGTGTGTCAGTTTTTGGTTTTCACAAGTTGAAATTTTTTCGCTTTCCAGAGGTAACTTCCACTTGGGCATGGTGTCTGACACTTTTCAGTTCAGTCGTTCATTCATGTCCAGCTCCTTGCCACCCCATGGATTGCAGACACAAGTCTTCCCTGTCCATCACCAATTCCCGGGGCTTTCTCAAACTCATGTCCATCTAGTCAGTGATGCCATACAACCATTTCATCCTCTGTCATTCCCTTCTCTTCCTGACTTAAATCTTTCCCAGCATGAGGGTCTTTTCAAATGAGTCAGTTCTTCACATCAGGTGGCCAAATTATTGGAGTTTCAGCTTCAACATCAGTCCTTCCAATGAATATTGAGGACTGATTTCCTTTAGGATGGACTGGTTGCATCTCCTTGCAGTCCAAGGGATTCTCAAGAGTCTTCTTCAACACCACAGTTCAAAAGCATCAATACTTCGGTGCTCAGATTTCTTTATAGTCCAACTCTCACATCCATATATGACCACTGGAAAAACCATAGTTTTAACTAGAGGGACATTTGTTGGCAAAGTAATGTCTCTGCTTTTTAATATGCTGTCTAGATTGATCATAGGTTTTATTCCAAGGAGCAAGTGTCTTAATTTCATGGCTGCAGTCACTATCTGCAGTGATTTTGGAAGCCAAAATAATAAAATCTTTCACTGTTTCCATTGCTTCCCCTTCTATTTGCCATGAAGTGATGGAACCGGATGTCATGATCTTAGTTTTCTGCACGTTGAGATTTAAGCCAATGTTTTCACTCTCTTCTTTCACTTTCATCAAAAATCTCTTTAGGTCTACTTCACTTTTTGCCATAAGGGTGGTGTCATTTGTATATCTGAAGTTATTGATATTTCTCCCAGCAATCTTGATTCCAGCTTGCGCTTCAAGCCAGCCTGGCATTTCACATAACGTACTCTGTATACAAGTTAACTAAGCAAGGTGACAATATACAGAATTAACATACTCTTTGCCCTGTTTGGAATCAGTCTGTTGTTCCAAGTCCAGTTCTAACTGCTACTCCTTGACCTGCATACAGATTTCTCAGGAGGCAGGTCAGGTGGTATGGTATTTCCATCTCTTTAAGAATTTTCCATAGTTTGCTGTGATCCACACAGTCAAAGGCTTTGGCACAGTCAATAAAGAACAAGTAGATGTTTTTCTTGAACTCTCTTGCTTTATTGAAGATCCAACAGATGTGAGAAATATGATTTCTGGTTCCTCTGCTTTTTCAAAACCCAGCTTCAACATCTGGAATACCATGGTTCATGTACTGTTGAAACCTGGCTTGGAAAATTTTGAGCATTACTTTGCTAGCATGTGAGATGAGTGCAATTGTGAGGTAGTTTGAACATTTTTTGTGTTGCCTTTATTTGCGATTGGAATGAAAACTGACCTTTTCCAGTCCTGTGGCCGCTGCTGAACTTTCCAAATTTTATGACACATTGAGTGCAGCACTTTCACAGCATCATCTTTTAGGATTTGAAACAGCTCAACTGGAATTCCATCACCTCCACTAGCTTCATTTGTAGTAATGCTTCCTAAGGACCATTTGACTTCACATTCCAGGATGTCTGGCTCTAGGTGAGTGATCACACCACCAAGGTTATCTGGGACATGAAGATCCTTTTTGTATACTTCCTTCTATGTATTCTTGTCAACACTTCTTAGGTTCATATCATTTCTGTCCTTTATTGTACCCATCTTTGCATGAAATATTCCCTTGATATCTCTAGTTTTCTTGAAGAGATATTTATTGTTTCCCATTCTATTGTTTTACTCTATTTCTTCGCATTGATCACTGAGGAAAGCTTTAGTATCTTTCCTTGCTATTCTTTGGAACTCTGGATTCAAATGGGTATATCTTTCCTTTTCTCTTTTGCCTTTTGCATCTTTTCTTTTCTCAGCTATTTGTAAGGCCTCCTCGGACAACCATTTTCCTTTTTTGCATTCATTTTTTGGGGGGTGGTTTTCATCACTACCTCTTGTACAATGTCATGAACCTTCATCCATAGTTTTTCAGGCACTCTGTCTTTCAGATCTAGTTCCTTTGATCTATTTCTCACTTCTACTGTATAATTATAAGGGATTTGATTTAAGTCATAACTGAATGGTTTAGTGATTTTTTTCTACTTTATTCAATTTATGTCTGAATTTGGCAATAAGGAGTTCATGATCTGAGCCACAGTCAGCTCTTGGTCTTGTTTTTGCTGACTGTATAGAGCTTCTTCTTTGGCTGCGAAGAATATAATCAATCTGATTTTGGTATTGACCATCTGGTGATGTCCATGTGTAGAGTTTTCTCTTGTGTTGTTGAAAGAGGGTGTTTGCTATTGCCAGTGCATTCTCTTGGCAAAACTCTGTAAGCCTTTGACCTGCTTTGTTTTGTACTCCAAGGCCAAATTTATCTGTTAATCCAGGTATTTCTTGACTTCCTACTTTTTCATTCCAGTCCCCTATAATTAAAAGGACATCTTTTTTGGGTGTTAGTTCTTGAAGGTCTTGTAGGTCTTCATAGATCCATTCAGCCTCAGCTTCTTCAGTATTACTCATTGGGGCATAGACCTGGATTACTCTGATATGGAATGTTTTTTCTTAGAAACGAAGAGAGATCTAACTGTCATTTTTGAGATTACATCCAAGTACTACATTTTGGACTCTTGTTTATTATGATGGCTACTCCGTTTCTTCTAAAGGATTTTTGCCCACAGAAGTAGCTATAATGGTCATCTGATAAATCTGAGTTATATTCACCCATTCCAGTTCATTTTAGTTCACTGATCCTTTTAATGTACTTTTAAATATTTTTGCTAATATTTCATTAAGAATTTGCATCTATATTCATCAAAAATAGTGACCTGTAGTTTTCTTTCCTGTAAGTGTCTACTTTAGGTTTTGTCATTAGGATGATGCCAGCTATCTTCACAAGTTTTTCATGAAAGCACTTTTAAACTCTACAGATGAGGAAACAGAGGAAATCAGATTATTCATGTGGAGGTGAAATAATTGCTTAATTGAGGAAAATGAAAATAATAGCTGGTGAGATAAGGAATACATTTTAATGGTGATAATCTCTAGCTAAGCAGGTCAAAATTAGTTATTTTTAAAATGTATACTTNTTCCATGTTTTCTGCAAAGAGCATATACTTGTTAATGATATATATGTGTTTATATATATGAAACAAAGTGATAACTAAATAAACTAAGTAATATTAGGAGCAGTAATACAACAGCTTAAGAAGAAAACAAAGCCTATAAAATTTTGGGATATTCTCCAAACTAGTCTCCTTTATTCTAGCTTCAATATTGTTAACAAATGCTAATAATGATAATTAGTATTTATCCTATCTTTATTATACACATATTAAAATTTTCACTCTTATCTGAAGCCAGTCTTCTTCCTTTTTGCTTTTTAATCCTGATATAGTTCTCATATACTTATATTACTTCTTTAGAGTTAACACTCTTTAGGATTTTGTTCCCTCACTTTAAATGAGAACAGCTAAGACCAAAAAATAAAGAGAGCGAGCGAGAGAGAGAAACATCCCTGGCATCTGCAATACAGGGAGCAGCTTTAATTTCCTTTCTTTTCTCTCTCATTTTTAAAGTAAGTATGTGTGTTTTGTTCCCTAAGGCATTCTATAGCTTGATAGAATTAGTCCTGTTTTGAAAGAAAGGATCCTCTTAGCAATAAATGGAATGATTATCATCAGATAAAGGATATCAGGTGGCATACCAGAAGATGCATTTAACAACTCTTTTGCCATATGCTGAAATTATCCTTTAAGAGTTTCTTCTTATATTGGACTTTCATCATTGCTGAGATTATATAAATTTCAATTAAAAATAAGTATTTGTTTGAATTACCTTAATTTTTCATCTTTTCAAAATCCGTTCAAACAGAGTTCTCTCTGCTGCTTCCCTTAAATGTACACATATTTTTGGGTGTGTAAATTAGGGTTTCTTTTGCATTTTCATTCATCTGTGAAGTAAAATACCAATATTAAATATAAAATAACAGTGAGATTATCAATAACTGGCTTTGAGATCCCATTCATTCCTCCTTCCTTAGTTTCTTCATTCCTATTAATAAATACACAAGCATTTATTTCCATATTCAGTTCAGTTCAGTTCAGTTCAGTCGCTCAGTCATGTCCGACTCTTTGCAACCCCATGAATCGCAGCATGCCAGGCCTCCCTGTCCATCACCAACTCCCAGAGTTCACTCAGACTCGCGTCCATCGAGTCAGTGATGCCATCCATCTATATATACTTTAATATATACAAACATTGTATTTATATGTGTAGAGAACTTTTCTTGAGGTAAAACTTTTATAAATGGTATTATTTGAAAAGTAAATATAATCTTAACAAAAGCAATTTGATTCTACCTATATCTTCTCAGTATTAGTCACCATTTTCTTCCTTCACTGAGTAAAAGAATGACCTGCTGCAGCTTGCAACACATCAGTTTCTTGTTGTGGAACTTATTAGAATGAATTTTCCCATTTCGTTATGTCCAATCAGTCTGTTCATTGTCTGAGAGCTCACCTGATGACTAAAGATGTCAGTTGTTTCTCCCCAGGTTTTTCCATTAGCTTTGTGCTTTATTCCAGCTGCTGGTTTGCATTTGAAAACTAAATCAGCCTCAATATTTTTCATACACTTTTTCATCTTGGGTTTTATGATAATGAGACTTTGGCTAAAGAAACCTCCATTCAGAGAATTCAAACAGATTTTAACACCTGTTAGCAGATATATATATGTATATGTATATATATATATATATATATACACACAATAATAAGTGCATCATTTAACTTTACCATTCTTTTGAATTTGCTTATCTATAATGAAAACCATTTTATCCGTCAAAAGTGCTATAGAAAAAGAAAGCAATTCTTTTACATTTTATTTCTATTTTATTGTTGGACCTTCTGTGAATTTTTAGTTTCTTTTCTATAAATCTCAATCTTTCCACCTATAAAATGGGGAGAGAGGATAGGAGAGCAGTGTTCTGTTGAGTTATATAATAGACGTTTCTAGAATAGCATAAAAACTCACAAATCTGTTTATAATACTATTTTCACAGTTGCAAATAACAAAAATTGGATTCTAAGGAGCAATGTTGAAGCCCATTTTAGACCTTAAATACTAGGAGGCACAGGACATTGCATTTTTCAGATTCTTGGGTTTGTTTTTAACTTTTTGCTGGGAGAGGTTTACTTGTTTTACAATGTTTCAGTCATTTCAGTTCAGTCCCTCAGTCATGTCCAGCTCTTTGCAATCCCATGGATTGCAGCACTTCAGGACTCCCTGTCCATCAACAACTCCCGGAGTTTAGTCAAATTCGTGTATATCTAGTCGGTGATGCCATCCAACCATCTCATCCCTTGTCATTCCCTTCTCCTTCTGCCTTAAATCTTTCCCAGCATCAGGGTCTTTTCAAATGAGTCACTTCTTTGCATCAGGTGGACAAACTATTAGATTCAGCTTCAGCATCAGTCCTTCCAATGAATATTCAGGATTGATTTCCTTTAGCTTGGACTGATTGGATCTCCTTGCAGTCCAAGGAACTCTCAAGAGTCTTCTCCAACACCACAGTTCAATAGCATCAATTCTTCATGTTCAGCTTTCTTTATAGGCCAACTCTCAAATCCATACTTGACTACTGAAAAAAACATAGTTTTGACTAGACAGACGTTTGTTGGCAAAGTAACGTCTCTGCTTTTTAACATGCTGTCTAGGTTGGTCATGATTTTTCTTCCAAGGAGCAAGTGTCTTTTAATTTCATGGCTGCAGTCACCAGTTCAGTTCAGTTCATTTCAGCTAAGTTCAGTCACTCAGTCATGTCAGACTCTTTGTGACCCCATGAATTGCAGCACGCCAGGTCTCCCTCTCCATCACCAATTCCTAGAGTTCAGCCAAACTCAAGTCCATCGAGTCGGTGATGCCATCCAGCCATCTCATCCTCTGTTGTTCCCTTTGCCTCCTGCCCCCAATCCCTCCCAGCATCAGAGTCTTTTCCAGTGAGTCAACTCTTCGCATGAGGTGGCCAAAGTACTGGAGTTTCAGCTTTAGCATCAGTCCTTCCAAACAACACCGAGAACTGATCTCCTTTAGAATAGGCAGGTTGGATCTCCTTGCAGTCCAAGGGACTTTCAAGAGTCTTCTCTGACACCACAATTCAAAAGCATCAATTCTTCGGAGCTCAGCTTTCTTCACAGTCCAACATTCACACCCATACATGACCACTGGAAAAACCATAGCCTTAACTAGATAGACCTTTGTTGGAAAAGTAACGTTCCTGCTTTTTAAATATGCTGTCTAGGTTGCTCATAACTTTCCTTCCAAGGAGTAAGCGTCTTTTCATTTCATGGCTACAGTCACCATCTGCAGTGATTTTGGAGTCCCAAAAAATAAAGTGTGACACTCTGTCTACTGTTTACCCATCTATTTCCCATGAAGTGATGGGACAAGATGCCATGATCTTCGTTTTCTGAATGTTGAGTTTTAAGCCAACTTTTTCGCTCTCCTCTTTCACTTTCATCAAGAGGCTTTTTAGTTCCTCTTCACTTTCTGCCATAAGGGTAGTGTCATCTGCACATCTGAGGTTACTGATATTTCTCCCAGCAACCTTGATTCCAGCTTGTGTTTCTTCCAGTCCAGTGTTTCTCATGATGTACTCTGCATATAGGTTAAATAAGTAGGGTGACAATATACAGCCTTGACGTACTCCTTTTCCTATTTGGAACCAGTCTGTTGTTCCATGTCCAGTTCTGACTGTTGCTTCCTGACCTGCATATAAGTTCCTCAAAAGGCAGGTCAGGTGGTCTGCTATTCCCATCTCTTTCAGAATTTTCCACAGTTTATTGTGATCCACACAGTCAAAGTCTTTGGCATAGTCAATAAAGCAGAAATAGAGGTTTTTCTGGAACTCTCTTGCTTTTTCCATGATCCAGCAGATGTTGGCAATTTGATCTCTGGTTCCTCTGCCTTTTCTAAAACCAGCTTGAAAATCTGGAATTTCGCAGTTTATGTGTTACTGAAGCCTGGCTTGGAGATATTTGAGCATTACTTTACTAGCGTGTGAGTTGAGTGCAAATGTGTTGTGGTTTGAGCATTCTTTTGCATTGCCTTTGATATTGGAATGAAAACTGACCTTTTCCAGTCCTGTGGCCACTGCTGAGTTTTCCAAACTTGCTGGCATATTGATTGCAGCACTTTCACAGCATCATCTTTCAGGATTTGAAATAGCTCAACTGGAATTCCATCACCTCCACTAGCTTTGTTCGTAGTGATGCTTTCTAAGGCCCACTTGACTTCACATTCCAGGATGTCTGGCTCAGGTGAGTGACCACACCATCGTGATTGTCTTGGTCGTGAAGCTCTTTTTTGTACAGGTTTCCTGTGTATTCTTGCCACCTCTTCTTAATATCTTCTGCTTCTATTAGGTCCATACCATTTCTGTCCTTTATCGAGCCCATCTTTGCATGAAATGTTCCCTTGGTATCTCTAATTTTCATGAAGTGATCTTTCCCATTCTGTTGTTTTCCTCTATATCTTTGCATTGATTGCTGAGGAAGGCTTTCTTATCTCTCCTTGCTATTCTTTGGAACAATGCATTCAGATGCTTATATTTTTCCTTTTCTTTTTTGCTTTTCACTTCTCTTCTTTTCACAGCTATTTGTAAGGCCTTCCCAGACAGCCATTTTGCTTTTTTGCATTTTTTTTTTCCCATGGGGATGGTCTTGATCCTTGTTTCCTGTACAATGTCATGAACCTCCACCATCTGTAGTGTTCTTGGAGCCCCCCAAAATAAAGTCTGTCACTGCTTCCCCATCTATTTACCAGGATGTGGTGGGACTGGATGCCGTTATCTTAGTTTTCTGAATGTTCAGCTTTAAGCCAACTTTTTCACTCTCCACTTTCACTTTCATCAGAAGGCTCTTTATGTTTTCTTCACTTCCTCCCATAATTGTGTTATCATCTTCATAACTGAGGTACTGAGGTTATTGATATTTCTCCCAATCTTGATTCCAGCTTGTACTTCATCTAGCCCAGGGTTTCTCATGATGTACTCTGCTCATTAGTTAAATAAGCAAGGTGACAATATACAGCCTTGATGTACTCCTTTCCCAATTTGGTACCAGTCTATTGTTCCATATCCAGTTCTAACTGTTGCTTCCTGACCTGCATACAGATTTCTCAAGAGGCAGGATAGGTGGTCAGGTATTCCCATCTCTTTAAGAATTTTCCACAGTTTGCTGTGATCCACACAGTCAAAGGCTTTGCCATAGTCAATAAAGCATAAGTAGATGCTTTTCTGGAACTCTGTTGCTTTACTGAAGATCCAACAGATGTGGGAAATACGATTTCTGGTTCTTCTGACTTTTCTAAATCCAGCTTTAACATCTGGAAGTTCGCAGTTCATGTACTGTTGAAGCCCGGCTTTGAGAATTTTGAAGACTACTTTACTAGCATGTGAGATGAGTGCAATTGTGAGGTAGTTTGAGCCTTCTTTGGCATTGTCTTTCTTTGGGATTGGAATGAAAACTGACCTTTTCCAGTCCTGTGGCCACTACTCAGTTTTCCAAATTTCCCGGCATATTACAATGTTTAGTTCCTGCTATACAACATCATGAGTCAGCCATAAATATACATATGTTACCTCCCTCTTAAGCCTCCATCCCTACCTCTTCCATCCCACCCATCCAGGTCCCCATAGAGCACTGAACTGAGTTCCCTGTTCTATACAACTTCTTTCAACTAGCTATCTATTTTACACATGGTAGTGTATATGTCAGTGCTACTCTTTCTGTTCTTCCCATCCTCTCCTTACCCCTCTGTGTTCACAAGTTCATTCTCTATGTTGGCATCTCTAGTCTTGCTCTGCCAATAGGTTCATCAGCATCATTTTTCTAGATTCCGTACATATGTGTTACTATCCAATATTTTTTGTTCTCTTTCTGACTTACTTCAGTCAGTTCATCCACATCATTACAAATGACTCAGTGTTTTTTCTTTTTATGGCTGAGTAATATTCCATTGTATATAAGTACCACATTTATAGTTAAGGCTCTATATGTCTATGCAAATAACATTTATAAAAAAAGTTATTCATTTAGAAAAATGGATGGCATGTTATTCTTATTAATTCTAAAAGAATCCCCAAATAAATTTTAATAATGTTACTAACTATGTCAGTCTTGTCTGACTCTTTGAGACCCCATGGGCTGTAGCCCACCAGGTCCCTCTGTACATAGAATTTTCCAAGCAAGAATACTGGAGTAGGCTTCCATTTCCTTTTCAAGGGGATTTTTCCAACATAAGGATGACCTCCCATCTTGTGCCTCTTCTGCACTGGCAGGTAGATTCTTTACAACTAGCACCACCAGGGATGCTCCTATTCCCCAATATACTGACTATAAATCATATAATTTTTTTCTGTCCAATTGGATAATAACAGAGAAATTAACTTATATTTAATGTTGTATGGGAAGAGGAGAGTCTATAGAGCATGCACTAGTGGGATGATTTTGTCTTCACTGTTCACAATTTAGTCTTTGAAGACAAATAATAGAAAGATATGTTGTAGAAGAGGTATTAGTGTCATAAATGTAAAGTCTTTACAACATAGAAAATACATGATTACAGGCCAGAAGATTTGATTTCTCATTATTAAAATTCCAATAGAAGACATTTCTTATACTTTTTCCATTAA
>SJYQ01012615.1:380919-411213 GCA_006410935.1 Redunca redunca | reverse complement strand
GAAGTCCAGAAAAGAAGTGAAAAAAACCCACAAAGATGGGAATGATAGAAACCAAATAGCAAGATAGATGAAAACCATAAATCTATGGACTATTACATTAAATAATACTTTTCTAAACTTTACAGTTAAAAGCACAGATTGTGAGATATGATATCAATCAAGACACAACTATAATCTGTTGACAAAAAAGAAACTTAGAAATATATAAATATACAGATTAAAAATAACTGTGAGTTTCAGCTTCTAGTGAAAATGGAGTTACAGGAAATAGATCTAACTTTCTCATAAAACAGGTAAAAAACAATATGGAACAAATGAGATAATGGAACTCAAGAAACTGGAAGCAGGAGAATGTCTCTAAATGATGAAAAAGAATAAAGGTAAGCTGTAGGATTGCTACTTACCTCCTGGGGAATGTTTCTAATTCATGATCCAGAGTGGAGGAAACCAGGCAGACTATCTGCCTTTTTGACTTGAGTGGGGTTGAATTGGAATTCTGAGGAAGACAAAATGGCAACAGTATTTTACTGCTGGGCTGTGGTGAAAGTCCTGCCTTTTTCCATTAAGCCTGCTCTGACACCTCCTCAGCGTAGGGAGGAGCACCTTGTTACTACTGGGTGGAAGCAGAATTGCAGGCAAACTATATATTTTTCACTGACCCTGGGAGAAAAGAATGCCTTGTCACTTGCCTGTGGGGATAAATATTTCCTCTCTTTACCTTGTTTCTTTTACATCACCATGTGTGTTCAGTCGCTCAGTCATATCTGACTCTGTGACCCCATGGACTCTAGCCTGCCAGGCTCCTCTTTCTTTCCAGGCAAGAATACGGAGTGGGTTGCCACTTCCTACTCTAGGTCAGGACGTTCTATCTAGCACTTTAAATGTCTTTAACAGAAGACATTGCTGCAGGTGTCATTATGCCTCTATGGGTCCTTGAGTCTCTGGAGCGAGTGAGGACAGGCCCACAGCCCAGGGGTTCCATGATTTATGTCATGGGACCTGAGACTCAGATCCCCTCATGGAGACCAGGCCAGAGCCGCTGACTGAGCCCCAAGAAGGGAAGGGGTCCTGATGAGAATCTGGTCATGGTGCAGGTACAGAGCAAGTGTAGATGATGAGGATGGAGGAGAAAAGCCCTTAGACCCAGAAAACACCAGCAACATATTGTGACCCTTCACCAGTGGCAGAACTCTGTGAGGAGGCTGGAGAGCATAGGGCTCCCAGGCTGGATTGAGACCACTTAGCCTCAGCGAGGCAGGCCTGGGTGGCATCAGGACTTGGCAGAATGGAAGGTTACTAACGAGGGTCACGAAGAAGGGCTCCCCTAGGAACAGAGCTGCATTTCAAAGCCAAGGAGACACAAAGCTTGAAAAGTTGTATTCCCAACACCGGGAACTTTTTATTTTCACAGGCGGTAGGGTCCGCCATATTCTTTTAGGCATTTCCTGGGACTTTGCTATCCATTCTCCAGCCCCGCACAAGCCGGTGGGCAGAACGGAGACCCCCATCATTTCCCTGGGTTGGTCAGTTCTCCCTCACTGCCTTGGGGAGGGGCAGGCGGGATTCAGAGAACGCCCGGATCTTCAGGGTCTGTCCCGAGCAGCCTTAAGCTACAAATTGCTTCTTCTCTTTAGCATCTTCTTGGAATTTTCATCATCACCAACTTCACTTTCTTGCTGGCTCAGCCTTTGGCTGCTGAGCGATGCTGATGGGGCCCCCTGAGTCAGGGTCATTGTACTTGGGACCCCCAGTGTCCCCTCTCTCTCTCGGGGTGCTGGCTTCTTCCTTTTGGTCCTCAGGGGTTTCTGTGACAACCCACGCTTATTGGAAAATAGTTTGCTTTCAGCAAGAGGTACCCGGGCCAGTGCTGCCAGCTCTGAGATGAAGTTCTATTCAGTTTACTGTAGCTGGGTCTTGAACTGCCCTTCTGCTTCTATGTCCTAGCAGGTCTACTGGTCATATCCAACTCTTTGTGACTCCATGGACTGTAGCCTACCAGGCTCCTCTGTCCATGGGATTTTCTAGGCAAGAGTACTGGAGTGGCTTGCTATTTGCTTCTTGAGGGGATCTTCCCAATGCAGGGATGGAACACAGGTCTCCAGAATTGCAGGCAGACACTTTATGGTCTGAGGCATCAGGAAAGCTCTTACATCACCATAACAGGTTCTTATGAAGCTGTAAAAATGTCTCCCACTTGACCTTAGCTGGAAAGAGTAGCAATGGGATCAGTTTTGACTGAAATAGAGTGGATACATTCTAAAAGACTTACATCAATTAAGCTGATTATGGACCTTTATCAGAGAGTACTATCTTTTTTGTTCTTTGTTGTTGTTGTTGTTGTTTGGATGCACCTTGTCTAACTTGTCTAACTCAATGAAATTAAGCCATGCCATGTGGGGCCAACCAAGACGGGTAGGTCATGGGGGAGAGGTCTGACATAATGTGGTCCACTGGAGAAGGGAATGGCAAACCACTTCATAATTCTGGCTGTGAACCCCATGAACGGTATGAAAAGGCAAAATGATAGGATACTCAAAGAGGAACTCCCCAGGTCGGTTGGTGCCCAATATACTACTGGAGATCAGTGGAGAAATAACTCCAGAAAGAGTGAAGGGATGGAGCCAAGGCAAAAACAATACCCATTTGTGGATGTGTCTGGTGATAGAGGCAAGATCTGATGCTGTAAAGAGCAATATTGCATAGGAACATG
The DNA here is from genome assembly GCA_006410935.1 of Redunca redunca. Taxonomy (NCBI): domain Eukaryota; kingdom Metazoa; phylum Chordata; class Mammalia; order Artiodactyla; family Bovidae; genus Redunca; species Redunca redunca. The sequence goes on along the minus strand of SJYQ01012615.1, from coordinate 408,503 downwards.
GAATGTTAGGTAAATGAATCAAGGCAAATTGGAAGTGGTGAAACAGGAGATGGCAAGAGTGAATGTTGACATTCTAGGAATCAACAAACTAAAATGGACTGGATGGGTAAATTTACTCAGTTCAGTTCATTTCAGTTCAGTAGTGCAGTCATGTCTGACTATTTTGAACCACATGAATCACAGCTTGCCAGGCCTCCCCGTCCATCACCAACTCCCGGAGTTCACTCAAACTCATGTCCATTGAGTCGGTGATGCCATCCAGCCATCTCATCCTCTGTTGTCCCCTTTTCCTCCTGCCCCCAATCCCTCCCAGCATCAGAGTCTTTGCCAATGAGTCGACTCTTCGCATGAGGTGGCCAGAGTACTGGAGTTTCAGCTTTAGCATCATTCCTTCCAAAGAAAACCCAGTGCTGATCTCCTTTAGAATGAACTGATTGGATCTCCTTGCAGTCCAAGGGACTCTCAAGAGTCTTCTCCAACACCACAGTTCAGAAGCATCAATTTTTTGGCACTCAGCCTTCTTCACAGTCCAACTCTCACATCCATACATGACCACTGGAAAAACCATAGCCTTGACTAGACAGACGTTTGTTGCAAAGTAGTGTCTCTGCTTTTCAATATGCTATTTAGGTTGGTCATAACTTTTCCTCTAAGGAGTAAACATCTTTTAATTTCATGGCTGTAATCATCATCTGCAGTGATTTTGGAGCCTCCCAAAAATAAAGTCTGACACTGTTTCCACTGTTTCCCCATCTGTTTCCCATGAAGTGATGGAACCAGATGCCATGTTCTTCGTTTTCTGAATGTTGTGCTTTAAGCCAACTTTTTCACTCTCCTCTTTTACTTTCATCAAGAGGCTTTTTAGTTCCTCTTCACTTTCTGCCATAAGGGTGGTGTCATCTGCATATCTGAGGTTATTGATATTTCTCCTAGGAATCAAAGACCATTATATCTACTACTGTGTGCAGTAATCCCTTAGAAGAAATGGAATAGCCATCATGATCAACAAAAGAGTCTAAAATGCAGTACTTGGATGCAATCTCAAAAATGACAGAATGATCTCTGTTAGTTTCCAAGGCAAACCATTCAACATCATGGTAAGGCAAGCCTATGCCCCAACAAGTAACACTGAAGAAGCTGAAGTTGAATGATTCTATGAAGACCTACAAGACATTTTAGAACTAACACCAAAAAAAGATGTCCTTTTCATTATAAGGGACTGGAATACAAAACTAGGAAGTCAAGAAACATCTGGGGTAACAAGCAAATTTTGCCTTGGAATTCAGAATGAAGCAGGGCAAAGGCTAATAGAGTTTTGCCAAGAGAACGCACTGGTCATAGCAAACAACCACTTCCAATAACACAAGAGAAGACTCTACACATGGACATCACCAGATGGTCAATACCGAAATCAGATTGATTTTATTCTTTGCAGCCAAAGATGGAGAAGCTGTATACAGTCAGCAAAAACAAGACCAGGAGCTGACTGTGGCTCAGATCATGAACTCCTGATGGCCAAATTCAGACTTAAATTGAAGAAAGTAGGGAAAAGCATTAGACCATTCAGGTATGACCTAAATCAAATCCCTTATGATTATACAGTGGAAGTGAGAAATAGATTTAAGGGACTAGTACTGATAGATAGAGTGCCTGATGAACTATGGATAGAGGTTCGTGACATTGTAGAGGAGACAGGGAGCAAGACCATCCCCATGGAAAAGAAATGCAAAAAAGCAAGATGGCTATCTGGGGCAGCCTTACCTATAGCTGTGAAAAGAACAGAAGTGAAAAGCAAAGGAGAAAAGGAAAGTTATAAACATCCGAATGCAGAGTTCCAAAGAATAGCAAGAAGAGATAAGAAAGCTTTCTTCAGTGATTAATGCAAAGAAATAGAGGAAAACAACAGAATGGGAAAGACTAGAGATCTCTTCAAGAAATTTAGAGATAACAAGGGAACATTTCATGCAGAGATGGGCTCAATAAAAGGCAAGAATGGTATGGACCTAACAAAAGCAGAAGATATTAAGAAGACATGGCAAGTATACACAGAAAAACTGTAAAAAAAAAAAGAGCTTCATGACCCAGATAATCACGATGGTGTGATCACTCACCTAGAGCCAGACATCCTGAAATATGAAGTCAAGTGGGCCTTAGAAAACATCACTACAAACAAAGCTAGTAGAGGTGATGGAACTCCAGTTGAGCTATTTCAAATCCTGAAAGATGATGAAGTGAAGTTGCTGCACTCAATATGCCAGCAAATATGGAACACTAAGCAGTGGCCACAGGACTGGAAAAGGTCAGTTTTAACTCCAATATCAAAGAAAGGCAATGCCAGAGAATGCTCAAACTACCACACAATTGCACTCAAATCACACACTAGTAAAGTAATGCTCAAAATTCTGCAAGTCAGGCTTCAGCAGTACGTGAACCATGAACTTCCAGATATTCAAGCTGGTTTTAGAAAAAGCAGAGGAACCAGAGATCAAATTGCCAACATCCGCTGGATCATGGAAAAAGCAAGAGAGTTCCAGAAAAACCTCTATTTCTGCTTTACTGACTATGCTAAAGCCTTTGACTGTGTGGATCACAATAAACTGTGGAAAATTCTGAAAGAGATGGGAATACCAGACCACCTGACCTGCCTGTTGAGAAACCTATATGCATCTCAGGAAGCAACGGTTAGAACTAGACATGGAACAACAGTTCAGTTCAGTTCAATTTAGTCACACAGTCGTGTCCAACTCTTTGCGACCCCATGAATGGCATCACCCCAGGCCTCCCTGTCCATCACCAACTCCCAGAGTTCACTCAGACTCATGTCCATCGAGTCAGTGATGCCATCCAGCCATCTCATCCTCCGTTGTCCCCTTCTCCTCCTGACCCCAATCCCTCTGAGCATCAGAGTCTTTTCCAATGAGTCAACAGACGCGTTCCAAATAGGAAAAGTAGTACCTCAAGGCTTCATATTGTCACCCTGCTTATTTAACTAATATGCAGAGTACATCATGAGAAACGCTAGGCTAGAAGAAGCACAAGCTGGAATCAAGATTGCCAGGAGAAATATCAATAATCTAAGATATGCACATCACCACCCTTATGGCAGAAAGTGAAGAGGAGCTAAAAAGCCTCTTGATGAAAGTGAAAGTGGAGAGTTAAAAAGTTGGCTTAAAGCTCAACATTCAGAAAACGAAGATCATGGCATCTGGTCCCATCACTTCATGGGAAATAGATGGGGAAACACTGCAAAACAGTGTCAGACTTTACTTTTTTGGGCTCCAAAATCACTGCATATGGTGATTGCAGCCATGAAATGAAAAGACGCTTACTCCTTGGAAGGAAAATTATGGCCAGCCTAGACAGCATATTCCAAAGCAGAGACATTACATTGCCAACAAAAGTCCATCTAGTCAAGACTTTGGTTTTTCCAATGGTCATGTATGGATGTAAGAGTTGGACTGTGAAGAAGACTGAGCGCCAAATAATTGATGCTTTTGAACTGTGGTGTTGGAGAAGACTTGAGAGTCCCTTGGACTGCAAGGAGATCCAACCAGTCCATTCTGAAGGAGATCAGCCCTGGGATTTCTTTGGAAGGACTGATGCTAAAGATGAAAGTCCAGTGCTTTGGCTACCTCATGTGAAGAATTGACTCATTGGAAAAGACTCTGATGCTGGGAGGGATTGGGGGCAGGAGGAGAAGGGGATGACCAAGGATGAGATGGCTGGATGGCATCACCAACTCAATGGACATGAGTTTGAGTGAACTCCGGGAGTTGGTGATGGACAGGGAGGCCTGGCAAGCTGCAATTCATGGGGTCTCAAAGATTTGGACATGACTGAGAGACTTAACTGAACTGAACTGCACTGAACTGTACTTGTTACTTTTCTAGATATATAGCTTCTTCAGTTCTAAATCTAAGACATGAGAAACAATATTCCATCTTGCATAGTCTTCTGTTTGTTTATATGTAATATTCATGGTTTTTAGTTGTGTTTAATGGAAGCAATAAGGGATAGTCAACTACTCTGTCTTCCCAGAACAGCAATCTATTTTATAATAGTGTGATTATAAAATAATATGAGTGAATCTACACAAACTTTTGGCCACATGTCCTCCTCAGAACTTGTTTCCTAATCCACAATAAGTTTTAGAAGAGCTGTTTTGTAATATTTTAAACTCAAATCTAGTGAATCATGCTTGTTGGGTGAATTAAATCTGTGTGTATAACAAGGGGTATATATGGAATTCCCTCTAAGAATCCAGTGATATTTGCAATAAAACTGTGACTTGTGGCATTAAATCTGCTTGATCTATATGTTTTCAAAGTTTTAGATTTAATAATTAAAAAAGATGACTTAGAAATAGTTTTGAATCTGAAAGTATTGTTGGAGAAAGGAGTAGATTAAGTACACTTTGTTTGAGTTTCAGTACTGTCTCCATTTTTCTTAGCTCTGTGAAAAGTGAAAATGAAAGTCGTTCTGTCATGTCCACAACTCTTTGGTATCCCATGGACTATAAAATTCATGGAATTCCCCAGGCCAGAATACTGGAGTGGGTAGTCTTTCCCTTCTCCATGGGATTTTCCCAACCCAGGGATCAAACCCAGGTCTCCAGCATTGCGGGCAGATGCTTTACCAGATAAGCCACAAGGGAAGCCCAGCTCTGTGAAGTGAAAACAATTATTAAACCTTTCAATTCCATTTCTACATCTCTAAAAGGACAATTATGTTTTCCATTGTTACCTCACAGGTATTATTTATCCCTAATTTAAAATTTTATGAAAACCATTACTCATCAACAAAATAATTTGAATATTTATTAAAACCACATATTTCTGAGAAAACATTGGTCTAAGTTGGGTCATTTACATTTTTCAGAAAGAAAAAATATGATGCACATGCAAGCTACCTTATCAATAAGATTTAAATCTTAAGATACCAAATAAACCTATTTGATAATAATAACATAAATTTAGCTATTCATAGTTCTTAAGGTTCTCATGGCAAGTATACTGGGGTGTACCAGTATACATCCCAGAATAGGAATGTTGCCATTTCCTCCTCCAGTGGATCATGTTTTGTCAGAACTCTCCACTATGACCTGTCTATCTTGGGTGGCCCTACATGGCTCACAGCTTTATTGAGTTATGCAAGCCCCTTTGCCATGACAGGGAAATGATCCATGAGGGATTAGATTCAAGAAATTAGAACTTGTAAACGGTGTGCCTGAAGAACTATGGACAGAAGTCCATAATATTGTATAGGAAGCAGAGAATAAAACCAACCCCCTAAAAAAAGAAAATGAGAAGGCAAAGTTGTTATTTGAGGACTTACAAATACCTAAAGAGAGAAGAGAAGGAAAAAGCAAGGGAGAAAGGGAAGGATATATCCAATAAAATGAAGATTTCCAAAGAACAGCACAGAGGTACAAGAAGGCCTTCTTCTATGAACAGTGTATAAAACTAGAGGAAAATAACAGAAGGGGAAAGACTAGAGATCTCTTCAGGAAAATTGGGGATATCAAGGGAACATTCTGCCCAAGAGGGAGGGAAAGTTGCTCAATTGATTGTGTCCGACAATTTGCAATCCCATGGACTATACAGTTCATGGAATTCTCCAGGCCAGAATACTGGAGTGGGCAGCTGTTTCCTTCTCCAGGGGATCTAACCAACCCAGAGATTGGACCCAGGTCTCCCACATTGCAGGCAGATTCTTTACCAGCTAGGCCACAAGGGAAGCCCATTCTGCCCAAAGATGGGCACAATAAAGACCATGAACAGTAGAGACCTAGTAGTTGTTGAAGTGATCAAGAAAAGCTGAAAAGAGTACATGGAAGAATTGTACAAAAAAAGATCCAAATAAACCATATCTCTACCGTGGTGTGGTCAGCCACCCAGAGCCAGACATTCTGGAAAGTGAAGTAAAATGGACCTTAGGAAGCACTGCTGTTAATAATTAAAGCTAGTGGATGTAACAGAATTCTAGTAGATATATTCAAAACCCTAAAGGATGATGCCTTCAAGGAATTACATTCAATATTTCAGCAAACTTGGAAGACTCAGCAGTGGCCAAAGGATTGGAAAAGGTCAATTTTCATCCCAATTCCCAAGAAGGTTAGTACTAAAGATTGTGCTAATCATCAGACAGTTGCATTCATCTCCCTAGCCTCTAAGGTCATGCTTAAAAATCTTGCATGCTAGTCTTCAGCATTATGTGAACCAGGAACTTCCAGATGTCTGAGCTGGGTTTAGAAAAGGAAGAGGAACCAGAGATCATATTGTCAACAGTCGCTGGATCATGGAGAAACCTAGGGAATTCCAGAAAAACATTTACCTCTGTTTCATCGACAATGCCAAAATCTTTGACTGTGTGGTTCATAATAAACTGTTAAAAGCTCGTAAAGAAATGGGAATACCAACCCATCTTACCTGTCTCCTGAGAAACCTGTATGTGGGTCAAGAAACAACAGTTAGAGCCCTGTATGGAACAACTGATTGGTTCAAGATTAAGAAAGGAGTACAACAGGGCTGTTAGCTGTTACCCTTCTTATTCAACCTATGTGCTAAGCACATTATGAGAAATGCCTGACTGGATGAGTTGCAAGCTGGAATCAAGATAGGTGGAAGAAACATCAACAACCTCAGATATGCAGATAATACCACTCCTAATAGCAGAAAGCAAAGAGGAACTAAAGAACATATTGATGAGAGTGAAGGAGCAGAGTGAAAGAGCTGACTTAAAACTAAATATTAAAAAAATTATATGAAAAATATTAAAAAAAAAATAAGATCACGGCATCTGACTCCATTCAGTTCAGTTCAGTTCAGTCACTCAGTTGTGTCCGACTATTTGTGACTCCATGAATCGCAGCACGCCAGGCCTCCTTGTCCATCACCAACTCCCGGAGTTCATTCAGACTCACATCCATCGAGTCAATGATGCCATCCAGCCATCTCATCCTCGGTTGTCCCCTTCTCCTCCTGCACCCATGAGTCAATTCTTCGCATAAGGTGGCCAAAGTACTGGAGTTTCAGCTTTAGCATCATTCCTTCCAAAGAACACCCAGGGCTGATCTCCTTTAGAATGAACTGGTTGGATCTTCTTGCAGTCCAAGGGACTCTCAAGAGTCTTCTCCAACACCACAGTTCAAAGGCATCAATTCTTCGGCACTCAGCTTTCTTCACAGTCCAACTTTCACATCCATACATGACCACTGGAAAAACCATAGCCTTGACTAGACAGACTTTTGTTGGAAAAGTGATGTCTCCACTTTTCAATATGCTATCTAGATTGGTCATAACTTTCCTTCCAAGGAGTAAGCGTCTTTTAATTTCATGGCTGCAGTCACCATCTGCAGTGATTTTGGAGCCCCAAAAAATAAAGTCTGACACTGTTTCCACTGTTTCCCCATCTATCTGCCATGAAGTGATGGGACCAGATGCCATGATCTTAGTTTTCTGAATGTTGAGCTTTAAGCCAACTTTTTCACTCTCCTCTTTCACTTTCATCAAGAGACATTTTAGTTCCTCTTCACTTTCTGCCATAAGGGTGGTGTCATCTGCATATCTGAGGTTATTGATATTTCTCCTGGCAATCTTAATTCCAGCTTGTGCTGCTTCCAGCCCAGCATTTCTCATGATGTACTCTGCATAGAAGTTAAATAAGCAGGGTGACAATAAACAGCCTTGACGTACTCCTTTTCCTATTTGGAACCAGTCTGTTGTTCCATGTCCAGTTCTAACTATTGCTTCCTGACATGCATATAGGTTTTGCAAGAGGCAGGTCGGGTGGTCTGGTATTCCCATCTCTTTCAGAATTTTCCACAGTTTGTTGTGATCCACACAGTCAAAGGCTTTAGGATAGTCAATAAAGCAGAAATAGATGTTTTTCTGGAACTCTCTTGCTTTTTCCATGATCCAGCGTTTGTTGGCAATTTGATTTCTGGTTCCTCTGCCTTTTCTTAAACCAGCTTGAACATCTGGAAGTTTATGATTCACATAGTGCTGAAGCCTCTCTTGGAGAAATTTGAGCATTACTTTACTAGTGTGTGAGATGAGTGCAATTGTGTGGTAATTTGAGCATTCTTTGGGATTGCCTTTCTTTGTGATTGGAATGAAAACTGACCTTTTCCAGTCCTGTGGCTACTGCTGAGTTTTCCAAATTTGCTGGCATATTAAGTTCAGCACTTTTGCAGCAGCATATTTCAGGATTTGAAATAACTCAACTGGAATTACAGCGCCTCCACTAGCTTGTTCATAATGATGTTTTCTAAAGCCCACTTGACTTCACATTTCAGGATGCCTGACTCTAGGTGAGTGATCACACCATCATGATTTCTTACTTCATGGCAAATAAAGGGGGAAAACGTGGAAATAGTGGCATATTTCCTCTTTTTGGGTTCTAAAATCACTGTATGGTGACTGCAGCCATTAAATCTGAAGACATCTGCTTCTTGGCAGGAAAGCTGTGACAAACCTAGACAGTGTGTTGAAAAGAAGAGATATTACTCTGCTGACAAATATCCATATAGTCAAGGCTATGGTCATCCCAGTGGTCACTTATGATTGTGAGAGCTGGACTGTAAATAAGGCAGAGCACTGGAAACCTGATGCCTTCAAACTGTGGTACCAGAGAAGACTCTTGGGAGTCCGTTGGACAGTAAGGAGAGCAAACCAGACAATGTTAAGGGAAATCAACCCTGAATAGCCATTGGAAGGAATGATGCTGAAGCTCCGTGTTTTGGTCATCTGAATGGAACAACTGACTCAGTAGAAAAGTCCCTGGTGATGGGGAAGATTGCGGGCAGAAGAGAAGAGGACATCAGAGGATGAGATGGTTGGATGACATCACTGGTGCAATGGACATGAACCTGGACAAACTTCAGGAGGTGGTGAGGGACAGGGAGGCCTGGCATGCTGCAGTCATGAGGTCTCAAAGAGTTGGACATGACTGGGTGACTGAACAACAGCAACAGAGATTCATAAAGTTCAGTGAAGAACAACCAGGATAAAAGCAAGTAAAGCAAAACATGCAAACTTTCTAAAGAAATAGTTACAATGTGATTTTAATAGTTATGCATACATATAGCTCAGTCAGTAAAGAACGTGCCTGCAATGCAGGATACCTGTGTTCTGTTCCTGGGTTGGGAAGATCTCCTGGAGAAGGAAATGGCAACTCACTCCAATATTCTTGTCTAGAGAATCCCCTGGACAGAGGAACCTAGAGGGCTATAGTCCATGGGGTCACAAGAGTTGGATATGACTTAGCGACTAAACTACCACAACATATGTATATATGATGAAACTCTGAATGTCTTGAGTCTCCTGCAGAAATCAATTTAAAATTCTGTAGAAATACTCTACAAAACAACAACAACAACAACAAAAAAAAAACACGCAACAACAACAGCAGCAGCAGCAAAGAATCTACTCAAATGCTCTAGAGCATAAACAAGGCCAGGTAGGTTTTTAAGATCAGCTTCCAAATAGAAGAGGAGACAATCAACATGATTTGTTGTTGTTCTTCAGTTGCCAGTTCCTGTCTCTTTTGACCCCATGGACTGCAGCACACCAAGCCTCCCTATCCTTTACGCTCTCCCGGAGTTTGCTCAAACTCATGTTCAGCGAGTTGATGATGCCATCCAGCCATCTCATCCTCTGTCTTCCCCTTCATTTCCTGATTTCAGTCTTTCCCAACATTAGGGTCTTTTCCAATGAGTTGGCTCTGTGCATCAGTTGGCCAATGTATTGGAGCTTCAGCTTCAGCATCAATCCTTCCAATGAAAATTCAGGGTTGATTTCCTTTAGGATTGACTGGTTTGATCTCCTTGCTGTCCAAGGGACTTTGGAGAGTCTTTTCTAGTGCCACAGTTCAAAAGCATCAATTCTTTGTTACTCACCCTTCTTTGTGGTCCAACTCTTACATCCATACATGACTACTGGAAAAACCATAGCTTTGACCAGAGCGACCTTTGTTGGCAAAGTGATGTCTCTGCTTTTTAATATGCTGTCTAGGTTTGTCATAGCTTTCCTTCCAAGGGGCAAGGGTCTTTTAATTTCATGGCTGAAGTCACTGTCTGCACTGATTTTTGAGACCAAGCCAGCTTCCTCTATCCATGGAATTTTCCAGGCAAGAATAATGGAGTGGGTTGCCATTTCCAGCTCCAGGGGGTCTTCCTGACCCAGGGATCTAACCTGTGTTGCTTCTTGCATCTCCTGCATTGACAAGTGTATTCTTTACCATTTCACCACCTGGGGAGCCCTAGATAGGTTTGCAAGGATGCATTGTACAGCACAGGGAATATAACCAATATTTTAAAAATAACTATAAATGTAGTATAAGCTTGTAAAATTGTATAAAAGGGAATAAAGTGAAATAAAGACATTTTCAGACAAAACGTAATGCTACCAGAATGTAATACAAGAAATTATTTTCTAAAATGTATTACTTTAGGTTCTTACAAAGAATATTATACATTTTGGGATTATATTATTAAGGCTGGTAAATGTTCCAACATGGTTCAATGTTTCTACATTTCACATATAGCAGTGCAATATTAAAACATAAGTATAATACTGTGAGAACATGCATAATTACAGTAATAATTGTTATTTGTCTTGAGTTGGATAATTAAATTTGTGTGATCAAAAAGAATAAAATTGGAACAAATTATGTGATACATCTGCATATATCACTGGTAGAAATGGCAAAACTGGGAAAGGTTTTCAAGAGGAATACCCACAACATGAAATCCCTTTATAGGCAGAATTCCCAAATAACAGACCTTATAAGATTATGCTGAAAAGCTGTGTAAAATTCCTGGACTCCAGTATACCAGATGCTTTAATCCTGTTTGATTCTTTGTGACTCCATGGACTGTAGTCCACCAGGCTCCTCTGTCCATAGGATTATCCAGTCAAGAACACTGGGGTAGGGTGCCATGCTCTTCTCAGGGTATCTCAAGGATTGATCTCCATCTCCTGCATTGCAGGTAGATTCTTTATACTGAGCCACCTGGGAGGCCCAAAAATATATCAGGACATCTCATCAAAGAAATAAACCAATAAGAAAGCCTACTTAAAGAGCATCACACTAAGTCCATAGAAACCTAGTTCATGCACCTTCATTTGTGCATTAAGATCCATGTAAATTAAATTGCTTGGAACATTTTATGATCTAACCACTTTCTCTACATTTGCTTACAGAGGATCATATCAATTATAAATCTGTGATGAATATATGAATTATACAATTAGATATAAATCTTTGTGATAAACAAAGATATACAAAAGATACATGGATAATTCTAATAATCATAGAATATTGTAGAAAAATATAAATATATATAGAATAAACACATATGTGTGTGTATACATATAGTTGGGTGTTAGTTCTAAAGGTCTAGTAGGTCTTCATAGAACCGTTCAACTTCAGCTTCTTCAGTGTTACTGGTTGTGGCATAGGCTTGGATTACCATGATATTGAGTGATTTGCCTTGGAAACTAACAGAGATCATTCTGTCGTTTTTGAGATTGCATCCAAATACTGCCATTTCAAACTCTTTTGTTGACCATGATGGCTATTCCATTTCTTCTAAGGGATTCTTACCCAGACTAGTAGATATAATGGTCATCTGAGTTAAATTCACCCATTCCAGTCCATTTTAGTTAGCTGATTCCTAGAATGTTGACATTCTAGATGTCATTCCTAGAATGTTCATTTTTGCCATCTCCTCTTTGACCAGTTCCAATTTGCCTTGATTCATGGACCTAGCAGTCCAGATGCAATATTGCTCTTTATAGTATCAGAACTTGCTTCTATCACCAGTCACATCCACAACTAGGTATTGTTTTTGCTTTGGCTCCATCCCTTCACTCTTCCTGGAGTTATTTCTCCACTGATCTCCAGTAGCATATTGGACACCTACTGACCTGGGGAGTTCCCCTTTCAGTATCCTGTCATTTTGCCTTTTCATACTGTTCATGGGGTTATCAAAGCAAGAAAACTGAAGTGGTATGCCATTCCTTTCCCAGTGGAGCACATTCTGTCAGACCTCTCCACCATGACACTCCCATCTTGGGTGGCCCCAAGGGCATTGCTTAGTTTCATTGAGTTAGACAGGCTGTGGTCCGTGAGATCAGATTGGCTAGTTTTCTGTGATTATGGTTTCAGTGTGTCTGTGCTCTGATGCCCTCTCATAACACATACCATCTTACTTGGGTTTCTTTTACCTTGGTCAATATAGAGGACTGGAATGCAAAAGTAGGAAGTCAAGGAACACCTGGAATAACAGCAAATTTGGCCTTAGAATTGATAATTAAGCAGGGCAAAGGCTAATAAAATTTTGGCAAGAGAACACACTGGTCATAGCAAACAACCACTTCCAAAAACACAAGACTCTACACATGGACATCACCAAATGGTCAACACTGAAATCAGATTGACTTTATTCTTTGCAGCCAAAGATGGAGAAGCTGTATACAGTCAGCAAAAACAAGACTGGGAGCTGACTGTGGCTCAGATCATGAACTCCTTATTGCCAAAATCAGACTTAAATTAAAGAAGGTAGGGAAAACCACTAGACCATTCAGGTATGACCTAAATCAAATCCCTTATGATTATACAGTGGAAGTGAGAAATAGATATAAGGGACCAGATCGGATAGACAGAATGCCTGATGAACTATGGATGGAGTTTCATGACATTGTAGAAGAGACAGGGATCAAGACCATCCCCATGAAAAAGAAATGCAAAAAAGCAAAATGGCTGTCTGAGGAGGCCTTACAAATAGCTGTGAAAAGAACAAGTGAAAAGCAAAGGAGAAAAGAAAAAATATAAGCATCTGAATGCAGAGTTCCAAAGAATAGCAAGGAGAGATAAGAAAGCCTTCCTTAGTGATCAATGCAAAGAAATAGAGGAAAACAACAGAATGGGAAAGACTAGAGATCTCTTCAGAAATTTAGCGATAACAAGGGAACATTTTATGCAGAGATGGGCTTAATAAAGGACAAGAATGGTATGGACCTAATAAACACAGAAGATATTAAGAAGACATTGCAAGTATACACAGAAAAACTGTAAAAAAAGAGCTTCATGACCCAGATAGTCACGATGGTGTGATCACTCACCTAGAGCCAGACATTCTGAAATGTGAAGTCAAGTGGGCCTTAGAAAGCATCACTACAAACAAAGTTCGTAGAGGTGATGGCATTCCAGTTGAGCCTGAAAGATGATAGTGTGACAGTGTTACACTCAATATGCCAGCAAATTTGGAAAACTCAGCAGCGGCCACAGGACTGGAAAAGGTGTTTTCATTCCAATCACAAAGAAAGACAATGCCAAAGAATGCTCAAATTACCACACAATTGCACTCATCTCACAGACTAGTGAAGTAATGCTCAAAATTTTCCAAGCCAGGCTTCAGCAATACCTGAACTGCGAACTTCCAGATATTCAAGCTGGTTTTAGAGAAGGCAGAGGAATCTGAGATCAAATTGCCAGCATCCAATGGATCATGGAAAAAGCAAGGGAGTTCCAGAAAAACATCTATTTCTGCTTTATTGACTATGCCAAAGCCTTTGACTGTGTGGATCACAAGAAACTGTGGAAAATTCTGAATGAGATGGGAATATCAGACCTCCTGACCTGCCTCTTGAGAAACCTATATGCATGCCAGGAAGCAACAGTTAAAACTGGACATGGAACAACAGACTGGTTCCAAATAGGAAAAGGAGTACGTCAAGGCTGTTTATTGTCACCCTGCTTATTTAACTTCTATGCAGAGTACATCATGAGAAATGCTGGGCTGGAAGCAGCACAAGCTGGAATTAAGATTGCCAGGAGAAATATCAATAACCTCAGATATGCAGATGATACCACCCTTATGGCAGAAAGTGAAGAGGAACTAAAAAGCCTCTTGATAAAAGTGAAAGAGGAGAGTGAAAAAGTTGGCTTAAAGCTCAACATTCAGAAAACTAAGATCATGGCATCTGGTCCCATCACTTCATGGCAGATAGATGGGGAAACAGTGGAAACAGTGTCAGACTTTATATTCTTGGGCTCCAATATCACTGCAGATATTGACTGCAGCCATGAAATAAAAGATACTTACTCCTTGGAAGAAAAGTTATGACCAACCTAGATAGCATATTGAAAAGCTGAGACATTACTTTGTCAGCAAAGATACGTCTATTCAATGCTATGTTTTCTCCAGTAGTCATGTATGGATGTGAGAGTGGGACTATGAAGAAAGCTGAGCACCGAAGTACTGATGCTTTTGAACTGTGGTGTTGGAGAAGATTCTTGAGAGTCCCTTGGGCTGCAAGGAGATCCAACCAGTCCATTCTTAAGGAGATCCTTCCTGGGTTTTCATTGGAAGGACTGATGCTAAAGCTGAAACTCCAATACTTTGGCCACCTCATGCAAAGAGNCAGCTGCGTTGATTGCTGTGCCCTCCTAACCTTAGCATCTGCAAAATCGGCCTTATTTAAATGTGAATGGGATGTGGTTGTGAATGTGAACATTCTTTGCTTCACCAGATTCAAATACTAAATATATGTATTTCATATTCATATAGTTTATATTTACTATAATATGTACATATTATAGTAAATATAAACTATATGAATATGAAATACATATATTTAGTATTTGAATCTGGTGAAGCAAAGAATGTTCACATTCACAACCACATCCCATTCACATTTAAATAAGGCCGATTTTGCAGATGCTAAGGTTAGGAGGGCACAGCAATCAACGCAGCTGCCATGTTTTACTCTAATTTCCATTGCTGTTGCTCTTTTATAAGGAGTCCACATGTTGTAAGAAAGAAATAGATGATTTAAAATCTACTAATTATTATCATGATGTTATTAATTTAGACCAAGATAATAATAAGATGGTTTTTGTGAAGAAAGACTTCATTATGGAATTAATTGCTTTGATTAGGGTCAACACAGGAGAAAGGATTTGCATACCATTTAAGAAACAATTACTTTGATGGCTATTCAGGAGCCAAAGACATGCAAATTTAAAGGAAGCATTTTACAATCTCTCCTTTTACATTCAGATGCTAAGTTCTCTGATAAATCTCACTTGTTCAACAGAAAATTAAAATCACTGAATTGAAGAAGATCTTGTTAATGATGTATTATTGATGTATTCTGTAAATGTTCAAATTATTCTTGGCTTCAATTTTGAATTTATTTCAAGGAAACAAAAAATGGCATTACAAAGTCAATTTTAATCTTAGTGTTGATATTGTGGTTGTTTTCCCCTAATAGATATCCATAGAAGTAAATTATAGTTATCTTTATGAATTTACTGTTACTGTTTTTATTCTCATAGTTCTTGACTTGAAGACACATATGGAACAAGGAATGTCTCTGTGTTTAACACCTGCTTCCAATTCATTGACTAAAAATGCAACTTAATTCTTTTGTTTTGCTGTTACTCAGTATTTTTATTGCATTTTCCCCTTTGTTGAGTGTTTCAACTCAATTTGAAAGGAAGCATGTCTCAGATATAATCTCATATAAAAATATTTCCTTCATGAGAAATGAAAAATACCAGAAATTTTGGAATGAATGTGTATGTATGCTGTCACGTCTTGACTCTTTGCAGCCCTATAGATTGCAGTCCACCAGGCTCCTCTGTACCCAGAACTTTTTCAGTCAAGAATCCTGGAGCATTTTGCCATTTCTACTCTAGGGTATGTGTAAGTAATCTAATTTTGTTTTCTTTTTTTTCATTCTCGTGTATCCTCTTGGTTGCTTTCACTACAGTGTCCCTTTCAAGTAATTGACCAGAACTGAACTGAGTTCCACTTGACCATTAAGCTTTAGAGAGAGTCATGAGGCTACAATAAACATTAAGACGTGTTGCTAGGGGAAACACTGATTGAAACTGCCCATCCTGGCCAGGCACCATAATGACTATTTATAAATATTTTATGATGGGAATGTCTGGTAAGAAACATAGAACTAACAAGCCACCACCAGCCAGAAGAATTCAGGAAAGGCCAAAAGGAGATGAGGGTGAAAAATGAGAGTGGGGAAAAAAAAAATAAGAGAATCATTAAGTGGAATTATGAGATACTCCATTTCAACATTTCTTCCTTACATCAGTTGCTTACATATATTATAGAGAAAGCTTCATTTTACACTGTAGTAGTCGTATTATATTCAAAGTCTTTCTTCTTTGTGTTGGAGGATCATAGCCTTGTCTAATATAAACTCAAATCTAGCTTCATTTTATCATAAATTAACCTGATATTGTTACTGTACAGTTTATATGAGGCTTCTAAAGTAGGTTGTCAATCGTTTCCCATTCAAGGGGATCCCATGATATATGAAGTTCAAATCACGATTCCTCTCACACTAGTCAGACAATCTCTGATGTTAGCTGTACTCAGTTTGTATCAAATTACATTTGACCCTTGAACAACAAAGGTTTGAACTTTGTGGATACACTTACACCTGAATTTTTCTCAAGAGTAAATACAGTAGTACATGACCTGTAGTTGATTGAATCTGCAGATGTAGAACCATGGATATTGAAGGGTGTAGTGTGGGACTTGGGTATAGAGGTGTCCTGGGAATGTGTAATTTCCTCAGTTCTGTCTCGTCACAACAAAAATTTGAAGCGACAGATGTTAAAGCCCTTGTCATGTCACAGCTCTCAAACAGACCGAACAGATCGTGTCTCAGCTCTCAGACAGACTGTGTTACAGCTCTCGGAAAGATCAGTGTTACAACTCTGTGTTATAGCTCAGTTTTATTTAGAAAATAAAGGAATATACATCCTTGAGCCATGAGGGCATGCTGACCCAAAAGACACGAAGAGAGAGAAAAAGAGTGAGCACACCTGAGAGAGAGACCCCCAGCCTTCTGGCTCCTCTTTTTATGTTTATTCTTTTCCTCCCCCTGGGCCTGCCCTATGTAAATTGGGCTAGCCAGGAGTACTGTTTGTTCTACCTGAGGTCCTCACTCCCAGTCCTCAAACCTTTCTTTGTTCTATTCTCCAGGGCTTTTCCCTTCCTTGTCTTTTAGCCACTGCCATCCAGTACTCCTTTTTCCTGTTCTAACTACCTAACAAAAGGATTTGGGTATATGCAGGAATTTCTGCAACCAATCCCTTGTGGAGATTGAGGGATGACTGGGAAATATTGAGGGCAAGAGGAGAAGGAGGTGACAGAAGATGAGATGGTTGGATAGCATCACTAACTCAATGGACATGAGTTTGAGCAAACTCCAGGATTTAGTGAAGCACAAGTAAGCCTGGCATGCTGCAGTGCATAGTATTGCAAAGAATTGGACATAATGACTGAACAACAACAACAATTGTAACTGAGGGGCTTCCTAGGTGGCTCAGTGGGTAAGTAATCTGCCTGCAGTACAGGAAATGCAGGAGACGTGGGTTTGATCTTTGAGTGGGGAAAATACCCTAGAGGAGGGCATGGTGATCCACTCCAGTATTCTTCCCCAGAGAATCCCATGGACAGAGTATCCTGGTGGACTATAGTCCATGGGGTCACAAAGAGAAGGATGCGACTGATGCGAGTGAGTACTCAGGCACACGTAGAAATGGAGAATCGGATATAAAAATAAAACAAAAGTGTATGAATGCAAGGTAAAATATGTACGCTATGTTGTAAGTTTTATATTTAGAGGGAAAAGATGCAATGTGTAAAAAGTTAATGGAGTTCAGCTCTGCAGTTTTTAGAATGTTGAATACTGCAGGGCAATGTCATGTGTGATAATAGAAAATATACACATGGAGGTTTCAGTCTGTCTGCCCTCTGATGCCCTCTCTCAGTGCCTACCATCTTACTTGGTTCTCTTACCTTGGACTTGGGGTATCTCTTCATGGCTGTTCAGCAAAACTTTCCTCCTTGGAAGGAAAGTTATGACCAACCTAGGCAGCATATTGAAAAGCAGAGACATTACTTTGTCAACAAAGGTCCGTCTAGTCAAGGCTATGGGTTTTCCAGTGGTCATGTATGGATGTGAGAGCTGGACTATAAAGAAAGCTGAGCACTGAAGAATTGATGCTTTTTAATTGGGATGTTGGAGAAGACTCTTTAGAGTCCTTTGGACTGTAAGGAGATCCAGCCAGTCCATCCTAAAGGAGACCAGTCCTGGCTGTTCATTGGAAGGACTGATGTTGAAGCTGAAACTCCAATACTTTGGCCACCTGATGTGAAGAGTTGACTCATTTGAAAGGACCGTGATGCTGGGAAAGGTTGAGGGCAGGAGTAGAAGGGGATGGCAGAAGATGAGATGGTTGGATGTCATCACCAACTCAATGGACATGAGTTTGGGTGGACTCTGGGAGTTGGTGATGGACAGGGATGCCTGGTGTGCTGTGGTTCACAGGGTTGCAAAGAGCTGGACATGACTGAGTGAATGAACTGAAATGAACTAACACATGAAGTTTTGGGCAAACATAGTCAGTGGATAAGTAACAACAAGGGAAGAAGTAATTATCTAGTTTGGTAAGAATTAAAGGAAGCACATGGGTTACTAGAGAATCGGCATACGCCAAAAATTGTTTGGGGAGTCAGAGCCACAATCTCACCCAAAGGAATGTGAGTCTTTTGGACTGGCCATTTTTATCCAGAAGTCTAAAGTCCTAACTGGGCTGAATTAAGAGATTCATATAAACTACATGGGATGGTTGAAAGAAGGATGGCGAGCATTTATTCATTTTTCAGGCTGCCAAAGTAATTTTTCCACTAGGAAAATTAATAATGAAGTGTTTGGAGTACTAGCTTTGGAAGATCTCACTATATCACTACTAATATGGCATTTTTTTTTCCTTATAATACTGGGGACAACAGAGGATGAGATGGTTGGATGGAATCACCAACTCAATGGACATGAATTTGAGCAAACTTTCGGAGTTGGTGATGGACAGTGAAGCCTGGCCTGCTGCAGTCCATGGGGTCTCAAAGAGTCGAATATGACTGAGCGACTGAACTGACTGAATATGGCATTTGACCTTTGTTGTATTGTCTGACTATATTTTATTGACTGTCTATGTTTGTCATGTTGTATTATCTTCAGTGTATTTTATAATTGCATTGTCCAGAGTCCTATGCCAATCATTGTAAAGATCTTAGTAGGATGAAATGTTGAATACAAAGAACATTTATTAATAAATTAAAAATCTATGAAGATGAGAGTTTAAATGAAAAAAAATCCTAAAAGGAAAATAAATGGTTAATGAACTCATAATAGCACAATCATTCCAAATAAATATAAATTGAATAATAATGAGATGCTTATTTTAATCTACCAAATAACAAGTGCCATTTTTACTACTTAGGAAGGGTGGAAATGGTGGGATTTTGAGGCAGAATAACAAGCTAATCATTTTGAATTCAATTATATCCACTAGAAATGGAGTACCAATTAAACTAATTGGCACTGAAAAATCAATAGTTTGAATCCTCTTAAAACCTTAACTTTAAACAAATACTAAAAAGAGTAAATTTCTTTAAAATGTCACAAACAAAATTATTGGATTTACAAAGGGGTTTTCAAAATCCTAGTCTCTTACAAGTGAGATTCATGAGATTTCAGTTGCTTTCAGCCCCTCCTCTATCCTAAAAAGTACATGCCTTTTAAGTCTCAGAATTTAACAGAGTGTCTGGCACACACAAGTCACCAAGTAAGTATTGCTTGAGGAAGTAAATTAGTAATTTTTCAGTTAACTTCCTTTGATTAGAAGTTGAACAAAATTAATGCAGAATGTTTACCTTAAAAGTTTCCCTCAAGAATCAGATACAAATATTTATTTGCATTTAATATTTAAGATAAAAATTNTAAGTAAAATAAACAATTTTAATATTATATACAGAGAGATGAAAATAGAAATGTATCTTCTTAAAAACAACAGAGTACAAACCCCAAATGTCATCTAGACTATGATGTATACTGTGAAAATATTTGTAACTTAATTTCTGGGATTGCAATAGATAACCTTTTCATTCATTGAATATATATCTATGTAGAATCTGCTCTCTGCCAAAAAGTCTACTAGGCATTGTGTCTATATTGTGATCCAAACAAGTCTTCCCATTCACCCCTTCCCATTCAAAGGCTAAGAGACTGCTCACAAATAGGTGTTGATATTTGGGGGGAATATATATGGCTCATATGGGAAAAGAATCTTCCTGCATTGCAGAGTCCTGGGTTTGATCCTTGGATTGGGAAGATCTCCTGGAGGAGGGCATGGCAACCCACTCCAGTATTCTTGCCTGGAGAACCCCATTGACAGAGGAGTCTGGCAGGCTACAGTCCATGGGGTTGCACAGAGTTAGACACAACTGAGTGACTGAGTACTTATATCTAGGAGTGGAATTTCTATGTCTGATGATAACTCAATAGTTGTTTGTGGAATTGATAGGCTGTTTTTTGTTGTTGTTTGTTTGTTTGTTTTTGCAAAGGGGTTATATCATTTTACATTCCCAACAGCAATGTGGAAGGATTCCAATTTTTTAATATCCTATTACTTATTATCATACTTCTTGATTCTAGCCATACTGGTGGGTGTTAAGTTTTACCTCCTTGTGGTTTTGATTTACATTTTCTTGGTGGCTGATTACCTAGATTATCTTTTTATGTGCTTATTAGTCATTTCTATAACATCCTTGGATAGGAAAGAATATTCAGGTGATTTTCCCATCTTAAAAATTAGGCTATTTTTCCTTTGGTGATTGAGCTGTGTGAGATTTATATATTTAAGATAGAAATTTCTTATGAGATACATGACTTATAAATATTTTCTCCCATTCTGACGTTGTCTTTTCATTAAAAAAAAAAAAAAGACTTTATACTTTTTGATGATGTCCTTTGAAGCATAAAAGTTTTACTCTACATGAAATTTAACTTAGCTAGTTTTTTTCTTTTTTGTTCTTTGGTGTCACATTTAAGAATTACTTGCCAAATCTTAGGTTATTAGGATTTACACCTGTGGGCTTCCCTGATAGCTCAGTTGGTAAAGAATCCACCTGCAATGCAGGAGACCTGGGTTCAATTCTTGGGTTGGGAAGATCCCTTGGAGAAGGCATAGGCTACCCACTCCAGTATTCTTGGGCTTCCCTCATGGCTCAGCTGGTAAAGAATCCACCTGCAATGCGGGAGACCTGTCCCTGGGTTGGGAAGATCCCCTGGAGAAGGGAAAGGCTACCCACTCCAGTATTCTGGCCTAGAAAATTCCATGGACTGTATAGTCCATGGGGTTGCAAAGAGTCAGACACGACTGAGTTTTATAATTTTAGTTCTTACAGTAAGCTCTTTGACTCATTTTTAGTTAATTTTTGTATGGGACATGAAATAAGGGTCTAAATTCATTCTTTTGCATGTGGCTGTTTAGTTATCCTAGCCCCTTTTGTGAGAAAGACTATTCTTTTCCTCATTGAAAAGTCTTGGAACCCTTGTCAAAAACCAGTTGACTATAGGTGTATGGGTTTGTTTCTGGACTCGCAATTCTGTTCCATTGGTTCATATGCATATCCTGTGCCACAAACTCTTGATTACTATTATTTTATGGTAGTTTTGAAATTGGGAAGCAAGCGTCCTACTCTATCATTCTTTTTCAGAATTGTTTTGGCTGTTCAATGTCCTTTGCAATTTCATATGAATTTTTATTTTCTTTTAAATCTTTTGGCACAGCTCATGGCATGCAGGATTCTAATTCCATGACTGGGACCCCTGCATTGGTAGCATAGAATTTCACCACTGGACTGCCACGGGAGTCCTATGATATGAATTTTACAATCAAGTTGTCAATTTCAGTAGAGAAGTCAACTGGGATTATGATAGGTAATTGCTTTGAATCTATAGTTCAGTTTGGGGATTATGGCCATCTTCACCACATAAATTTTCTCTTTATTGAAAATGGCATGATTTTCTATTTATTTAGATTTTATTTGATTTTTTCAACAATGTTTTGTAGTTTTCACATTATAAGTTTTGCACATTTTTGTTAAATTTATCCCCAAATATTTTATTCTTGTTGATGCTACTGTAGATATATTTGCTTTCTTAATTTCATTTTAAATAATTAATTTCAAGTGTGTACAAATATAATTGATTTCTGTGCAGAAATCTTGTAGGCTCCAATCTTGCTGAACTTGCTTACTAGTTCTTATAGTTTTTTTGTTGATTCCATAGGGATTTTTATATATATAGTTATGTCATTTGCTAATATTGCTTATTTTACTTCATCCTTCCCAATCTGGATATCCTCTTTTCTCTTTCAGTCTCTCCCTCCTTTCCTTCCTTTATTCCTTCTTTCATTCCTTCTTTCCTCTCATCCTTCCTTTTCTCTCCTACTCTCTCTCTCTCTTTATTTCCCCTGCTTAGAGCCACTAAATAAAGTTGATAGAAGTGGTAAGTAGACATCCTTGTCTGGTTGCTCATCTTAGGAGAAGGTGTTTAATCTTTCACTATTGAGTGAGATAATACCTGAGGGGGCTTACATTGCTGTTCAGTGCTCAGTCATGTCCAACTCTGGGATGCTGTGGACTGCAACACACTGGGCTTCCCTGTTCTTCACTGTCTTTGGAATTGGCTCAAACTCATGTCCATTGAGTCAATGATGCCTTCTGACCATCTTATCCTCTGTTGCCCCCTTTACCTCCTGCCCACAATCTTTTCCAGCATCAGGGTCTTTTCCAGTGAGACAGCTCTTTACATCAGGTGGCCATAGCATTGGAACTTTGGCTTCAGCATCAGGCCTTCTAATGATTATTCATGGTAGATTCCCTTTAGGATTGACTGGTTTGATCTCCTTGCTGTCCAAAAGACTGTCAAGAGCCTTTACCTGCACCAAAGTTTGAAAATATCAATTCTTTGGGGCTCAGCCTTCTTTATGGCCCAACTCTAATGTCCATACATGCCTACTGGAAAAAAAAAAAATAGCTTTGACTATACAGACCTTTGTTGGCAAAGTGATGTCTCTTATCAGGTTGAAGATGCTCATTTTTATTCCTAATTTTTTGAGTATTTTCATCATGAAAGTATATTACAAGCCTTTACTTTTATGATCCTCCAAGTGAAATCTCATACTGGTATTTTGCTGCTGATGTGGCCATCATACTGGCTTCTTTCCAACCAAAAGATAAGAGTTTACTGAGGCTATGTCATGGTATTGCTGCTTCAGCATTCATTTTGTTTGGCAAAATGGCCTAAAAGAGCTTTAAAGTAACACTAAGCCCCCTCATGCAAGTGCTTGCCCTAGTCAGATAACAGAGTCACAAGCAAATATAAGTTCCTGATATGACTTTCCAACAGCCTTTGTGATTAATAGGCTTTCCTGTCATCCACTGCATTTTCCTTGTGTGCCTTTTATATAAGACATCTTTGGACCTTAACAAAACCATGCTTTTTATTTATTTATTTATTTATTTTTGTATGAATTGACCAGTTCAACCTTTGCCCAACACTCTGCCCACAGACTTTAATAAAGATGTGTGCCCCAGGTCTTGTCTTTCCCTGTCTGCACTCTGCCTTCAGCTCCCTGTGTGGCCCCTAAGCCTACACTGTACTTCCTCCAGGACCTATAAAGGATAAATTTGTCTATTTTCAATTTCCTTTGTGGTCAGTTATTGCACCTCAGCTCATTACCTGGTGTCCTGTGTTCCACTTACCAAGTGTTAATCTCACAGTTATAACACCAAGGCTCTTTTGTTTTCTCAGGTAGTTGTAGACACATTGAACCTGCTTGCAGTATCTGCTGGGGTGAGGACCTGGCACCAGTGTGCAGATTCATGCAATCCACTCTATTTACACAAGGCTCAATCTTCGCAGTACTGACTGCTTACTTTCTGTTGTAAAGTGAGAGGCAATGTGTCTACTCCTTTGGGGCTTATATTGTTGTAGGAATCCTACAGAACTTAGTGAGACAACTCCTTTAGTTAACTGAAATCTTTTCTCTTTCCTCTAAGATATGTTCTGCTACTGGATCAAGCACTGAATACTCTGCTTTCCTTTGATTTTCAGGCTTTTAAATCACCCACACCACAATATCACCTCATCAGATCATATTGAGACAAATTATCTCTAAAAAGCTGCCTCTCCAAAGCTTCTTTCATTTTGACTTCATAATCCAGTGCCACACTTTTGCTCTCAGCCTTATCATTGTACCATATATTATTATTTTCCTTTATTTATATTCCCCAATCTAAATCTCTGAATATAATTAGATGATTGTGATGGTTTAAATCTGTCTACTTCTTGCAGTCAACATATTGCATTAAATATTGTAATGCTTACATTATTTTCCTGTTTAAAAACATTTATACCTAATACCCATAAGATATTATTTGAACTAAGTATATATGCTACTAGAATCAGACAGAGTACTTCAAAGAAGGAAACTGACAAAGATAGCATCTACTGGTAGGTAAGAAGAGATAAGAAAGTCTTCTTCAGTGATCAATGCAAAGAAATAGAGGAAAACAACAGAATGGGAAAGACTAGAGATCTCTTCAAGAAAATTAGAGATACCAAGGGAACATTTCATGCAAAGATGGGCTCAATAAAGGACAGAAATGGTATGGACCTAACAGAAACAGAAGATATTAAGAACAGGTGGAAAGAATACATGGAAGAATGGTACAAAAAAGATCTTCATGACCCAGATAATCATGATGATGTGATCACTAATCTAGAGCCAGACATCTTGGAATGTGAAGTTAAGTGGGCCTTAGAAAGCATCACTAGGAACAAAGATAGTGGAAGTGATGGAATTCCAGTTGAGCTCTTTCAAATCCTGAAAGATGATGCTGTGAAAGTGCTGCACTCAATATGCCAGCAAGTTTGGAAAACTCAGCAGTGGCCACAGGACTGGAAAAGGTCAGTTTTCATTCCAATCCCAAAGAAAAGCAACGCCAAAGAATGCTCAAACTACCGCACAATTGCACTCATCTCACATGCTAGTAAAGTCATGCTCAAAATTCTCCAAGCCAGGCTTCAGCAATACGTGAACCGTGAACTCCCTGATGTTCAAGCTGGTTTTAGAAAAGTCAGAGGAAGCAGAGATCAAATTGCCAACATCCACTGGATCATCTAAAAAGCAAGAGAGTTCCAGAAAAACATCTATTTCTGCTTTATTGACTATGCCAAAGCCTTTGACCATGTTGACCACAAGAAACTGTGGAAAATTCTGACAGAGATGGGAATACCAGACCACCTAACCTGCCTCTTGAGAAGTCTGTATGCAGGCCAGAAAGCAACAGTTAGAACTGGATATGGAACAACAGACTGGTTCCAAATAGGAAAAGGAGTACGTCAAGGCTGTATATTGTCACCCTGCTTATTTAACTTATATGCAGAGTACATCATGAACAGCGCTGGACTGGAAGAAACACAAGCTGGAATCAATCAAGATTGCTTGGAGAAATATCAATAACCTCAGATATGCAGATGACACCACCATTATGGCAGAAAGTGAAGAGGAACTAAAAAACCTCTTGATGAAAGTGAAAGAGGAGAGTGAAAAAGTTGGCTTAAAGCTCAACATTCAGAAAACTAAGATCATGGCATCCGGTCCCATCACTTCATGGGAAATAGATGGAGAAACAGTGGAAGCAGTGTCAGACTTTACTTTGTTGGGCTCCAAAATCACTGCCGATGGTGACTGCAGCCATGAAATTAGAAGACGCTTACTCCTTGGAAGAAAAATTATGACCAACCTAGATAGTGTATTCAAAAGCAGAGACATTACTTTGCTGACTAAGGTCCATCTAGTGAAGGCTATTGTTTTTCCAGTGGTCATGTATGGATGTGAGATTTGGACTGTGACGAAGGCTGAGCACCAAGAATTGATGATTTTGAACTGTGGTGTTGGAGAAGACTCTTGAGAGTCCCTTGGACTGCAAGGAAATCCAACCAGTCCATTCTGAAGGAGATCAATCCTGGGATTTCTTTGGAAGGAATGATGCTAAAGCTGAAACTCCAGTACTCTGGCCACCTCATGTGAAGAGTTGACTCATTGGAAAAGACTGATGCTGTGAGGGATTGGGGGCAGGAGGAGAAGGGGTCGATGAAGGATGAGATGGCTGGATGGTATCATGGACTCGATGGACGTGAGTCTGAGTGAATTCTGGGAGATGTTGATGAACAGGGAGGCTTGGCGTGCTGCGATTCATGGGGTCGCAAAGAGTCGGACATGACTGAGCAACAGAACTGAACTGAACTGGTAGGCAAAAGTCCAGCCTATGGCTGAGTAAACAGTGTGAGATGGGAGGGCTGTACATTAACACAATCTTATCAGCTCTCCTCCTGATGTGTTTATTTCTCCACAAGAATGCTGTATGTCATGTCTACAGTAGGAGGACCCATTTCAGATCAACCCTCTTGCCCATAAGGTTGGGAACTGGGTGTTCAGTGCTTCTAGTGTGTGCAGAGAGAGAAGGGTAAACAGAGAAGTGTGTGGTGGGTTGGAAATAGAGGATCAGGAGAAAGAGAAAAGATGAGATTCAAAATAGACTTTCTTCTAAAGGGATTAGATAATCAAAACAAATGGAATATTTAACTTGTAGATGAAGGATACTTGACCACAGGGAAGACTGAAATATCAGACTCTCTGACAAGCTGAAGAACACCCAAGTCTGATGACCTTTCACTAGTCTCTTAGGAGGAGAGAGCATGTGGGTATCAGGGGAAAAGCACATATAAAATATTCTTCCACTCCTTTATACATTGGTAACAAAGTTATGACCAACCTAGACAGCATATTAAAAAGCAGAGACATTACTTTGCCAACAAAGGTTCATCTAGTCAATGCTATGGTTTTTCCAGTGGTCATGTATGGATGTGAGAGTTGGACTGTGAAGAAAGCTGAGTGCCAAAAAATTGATGGTTTTGAACTGTGGTGTTGGAGAAGACTCTTGAGAGTCCCTTGGGCTGCAAGCAGTCCATCCTAAAGATCAGTCCTGGGTGTTCATTGGAAGGACTGATTTTGAAGCTGAAACTCCAATACTTTGGTCACCTGATGTGAAGAGCTGACTCATTTGAAAAGACCTTGATGCTGGGAAAGAACAGGGAGGCCTGAAGAGCTGTGTTTCATGGGGTCACAGACAATTGGACACGATTGAGCAAATGAACTGAACAGAGTATCTAAAGGTGACATTTTTTAGTAAAAGTTATTTTTTTTGTTAATAGACATTATAATTTTAAGTTATTTAATAGAGGGCAATTATTATCTAGGAATTAGGTCTTTATTCTATCCATATGAATATTACAGCAAATTATTTAAAAGATTAAGTTACTGAAGAAGTTGGCATCTTTCAATTTTATCAGGTTATTCAAGGGATTATATGTATGAAAATAAGTTTTACCTAGGATCCTGTTGAATTTTACATTTCTTAATTATTGTTCCTGATATAAATACTCAAGTTTCAACCGTTATATTTCTTCTTGCTCTCTGTTAATTCTACAAGGAAAAATTATTTTAAAACAAACTATAACTTCCTGTGTTAAAAATTATTTTAAAAATTAGTTGTTAAATATTAAATAGTTAAAAATTATTTTAAAACACACTATAACTCCAGAAACATGATACTTGTTTCATAG
>SJYQ01012615.1:365042-380462 GCA_006410935.1 Redunca redunca | reverse complement strand
CTAATTATTATGTTACATTTACTTTTAAGAATTTATTTCTTTGTGTTTGTTTATTTTTAGGAATTGAGATCCCACTAAATTCCTAAGATCATCTTTGCCTTTTTGCATTTTGAAAATGTGGTCTCCGGGTAAAGGATAATTTCCCATTATTTCTCTATTTGTCTTTTAAGAGTTTGCTTGCTAAATTCTTAGAGTTTTTACTCAATTTAGGCAGAAATCAGGCTTAAAGACAAGAATCTAGCATTATCTTTAGTTAAAAGATTTAGCAAATATATTTACTCCAGCATGGATTAACAAGTTACCTACATATACATTCCAGAAGAAAAGAAACTCAGCTAATAACTGCAGTTACTTCATTGAGATATAATACCACAGATATTTGGTACTAAAATATTTCTGTACAGTATTCAATAGAAATAGACAAGGTTAATCAATTACTTTGATTATAACAGTATGTTGAAATAGCAGTCTAATATCAAGATAATAAAAACAAACTGATCAATAGACAAATCTTCTATCAAGATTTTGAAGTACTTCTGTCAGACTTCTGCTCCAGTAGTCTCTTGATGAACCTAACATGTTTAATGACTGTGAAATTGTATTTCTACTGAGACAATGCACATCTGGAATAACAGCATGCAATTCAGCTGCCTCCTGAGTACCACGCCATTGAGTACAAGACTTCAGATAGAGTCTTCACAGTGAAAATGAAGCGTATTCTTTGACATGCTAATGTCTGTCTTGGCTGGGTCTCATTTTAGACTTGCCAGTATAGCAGATGACTTCAAAGTGTCAGGTGGGTACTTTAAAGTTACTGTAGCATTTGCTTATTTTGAGGAATACACACTCTTACTATTAGATGAACAGTTTGGACCTTCTCTGTCTCACTTTCACCTTATCATCTTTAATTAGTGCAAAACCTACGAGTACCAGCCTGTGAGATCAAATGGAAATGCCTGTTTGATGATCCAAATGCCTTAAGAGGCAAATGGAAGAACAGCTGTTTTGTTTAAAATCAAGGAAAACAGAGGCAGTGTGGAAGAAAAGTGTATGAAAACTTAATCATCTCCCATTGCTAAATGGCCTTGTCATAGTTATAAGATATGAAGGGTAATAACTGGAAATGTTTTCTACTGAGAGTTCTTGCTCTACAAAGATCCCTCCCCTCTTAGTCCTGGTATTGGGGGCTTAGTTCAGACATGCAAGTTATCCCTTGAGCTAGTATGTGGCACTGTCAGCCTGAGGAATGTTCTGTGAGTGCAATTTCCCAGTTTGAGCTTAAATTCTCACCCATGGAGGAAAAACTCTGAAGCTTGGAAGAGTGAAATTATGAGAGTTTGAAAGTTTGAAGTTCTATGCCATTAAATGAGAGTTGATTCTCATAAAACTTCTTATGTCTTATACTCAAACTAATTACACTAAAGTAAAATAAGTCATTGGTACTAGCCTTTCAAAAATGCTAGAAATACATAGTATAAAATGTTCAGTTTGGGGTTGGACTGTATTTCTGGGCATAAGGAAACAAAACTTTAATATTTGCTTTGTTTAGTCATAAGATCTATAACTAGTGCTGGAGAGGACTCTTACTTCTTTGGACAGCAAGGGGATCAAACCAGTCAATCCTAAAGGAAATCAACCCTGAATATTCATTGGAAAGACTATGCTGAAGCTGAAGCTCCAATAATTTGGCCACATGATGCAAACAGCCGACTCATTTGAAAAGACCCTGATGTTGGGAAAGATTAAGGGTCAGTGGAGAAGTGGGCCTCAGAGGATGGGATGGTTGGATGGTATCACTGACACAATGGACATGAATTTGAACAAACTCTGGGAGATAGTGAAGGACAAGGAAGTCTAGTATTCTGCAGCTCATGGGATCGCAAAGAATAAGACACAATTTAACCACTGGAACAATAACAACAAGGATCTATAAAATAAGATATTTTATCAAAACCACCATAACATGACTAAAAATATATACATTGACCAAAGCATTATCAATTAGTAGAGACAGACATAAGGTTTTTATTTGTTTCATGCATGCTATCTGGAGAACCATATCAAAGTAAGATAAAACTGAAGGAAATAAGAAATGAATAAAGTTGTTCCAGTGTTTAGTGGTGTAGAGCTCTGGACTTATAAGTATTATTTACACCACATAACACTGATTTGACTAATCATATTTTCATACTTAGTTTATACCATTAGATAACAGTGATATATTAAATTGAATTGACTCAACAGCTGAGAGAACTGATACTACAGTTAAAAATTTCTCTTCTGGCAGGAGTCTTATTTCTAATATAGTCCTCAATGGTGTTATAGGTATTTCTTCCCTCCTTGAGCCCCAGAGAACAGACATATCTTATATTATCTTATACCCTTTTAGAAACAGAATGCCAGATAATTCACTGTTTCTGAACAGACTGTATGGATTTTCATGTGCTTAATACAAGGGCTATTAGTTTTAGTGCTCTTGAGTAAAATGATTATGCATAACTATTGGCATGCATTTTGTGAGGAAGCATGTAACAAGTAGTGCGTTAATCTTGATAAGGCACCAGACACATTAGAGAGTGGCTGTTTTCCTCTGAGCTCGATGCAAGGGCAATGCAAGAGCTTCTGCTGAGAATGTGGTCCATTAAAGAGTGATGACCTAATTCACATTCATTCAGTAATTGGGTCAGGGTGGAGTAACTTTTTATAAAATCATACCCTTTTTTTATCTAAAAGAGCAAAGATGCCATTATGTATATTCTTCTTATTTTGCTGAAGGGCTAAAATGTCTCTTCTCCACGCCCCCCATTTTACTGTTGTGGTAAATCAAAACTTAGAGAATAAATAGCATGCTTGTGATCACATTTTAGGTTATGGCATTGAAATTACACATTATATATTCCTGTCCATAGGATTCTTCAGGCAAGAATGGGTTGACATACCCTCTTCCAGGGGATACTCCTGACCCAGGTATCAAACCTCCCTCTCTTAAGTTTCCTGCATTGGCAGGCAGGTTCTTTACCACTAGCGCACCTGGGAAGCCCCAATATATATTCCTACAGACATCTGTAAGCCATTAATGTCACAGTCTCCGGAATTAGAATGTCATGACTCAATTTCTGGATCTCTTAATATCTATATCTGTGGTTTTCAAAATGTTAATTAAGGTGTGTGTGTTTCCCTTCATTTTTTCACTTCAGTCAGTTCAGTTCAGTCGCTCAGTCGTGTCCGACTCTTTGTGACACCATGAATCGCAGCACGCCAGGCCTCCGTGTCCATCACCAACTCCCGGAGTTCACTCAGATTCACGTCCATCTAGTCAGTGATGCCATTCAGCCATCTCATCCTCTGTCGTCCCCTTCTCCTCCTGCCCCCAACCCCTCCCAGCATCAGAGTCTTTTCCAATGAGTCAGCTCTTTGCATGAGGTGGCCAAAGTACTGGAGTTTCAGCTTTAGCGTCATTCCTTCCAAAGAAATCCCAGGGCTGATCTCCTTCAGAATGGACTGGTTGGATCTCCTTGCGGTCCAAGGGACTCTCAAGAGTCTTCTCCAACACCACAGTTCAAAAACATCAATTCTTCAGCGCTCAGCCTTCTTCACAGTCCAACTCTCACATCCATACATGACCACAGGAAAAACCATAGCCTTGACTAGATGGATTTTTGTTGGCAAAGTAATGTCTCTGCTTTTCAATATGCTAACTAGGTTGGTCATAAACTTTCTTCCAAGGAATAAGAGTTTTTTAATTTAATGGCTGTAATCACCATCTGCAGTGATTTTGGAGCCCAACAAAGTAAAGTCTGACACTGTTTCCACTGTTTCTCCATCTATTTCCCATGAAGTGAAGGGACCAGATGCCATGATCTTCGTTTTCTGAATGTTGAGCTTTAAGCCAACTTTTTCACTGTCTTCTTTCACTTTCATCAAGAGGCTTTTTAGCTCCTCTTCACTTTCTGCCATAAGGGTGGTGTCATCTGCATATCTGAGGTTATTGATATTTCTCCCAGCAATCTTGATTCCAGCCTGTGCTTCTTCCAGCTCAGTGTTTCTCATGATGTATTCTGCATATAAGCTAAATAAGCAGGGTGACAATATACAGCCTTGACGTCCTCCTTTTCCTATTTGGAACCAGTCTGTTGTTCCATGTCCAGTTCTGACTGTTGCTTCCTGACCTGCATATAAGTTTCTCAAAAGGCAGGTCATGTGGTCTGGTATTCCCATCTCTTTCAGAATTTTCCACAGTTTCTTGTGATCCACACAGTCAAAGGCTTTGGCATAGTCAATAAAGCAGAAATAGATGTTCTTCTGGAACTCTCTTGCTTTTGTGATGATCCAGCAGATGTTGGCAATTTGATCTCAGGTTCTTTTGCCTTTTCTAAAACCAGCTTGTACATCTGGAAGTTGACGGTTCATGTATTGCTGAAGCCTGGCTTGCACAATTTGAGCATATCTTTCCTAGTGTGTGAGATGAGTGCAATTGTGTGGTAGTTTTTTCACTTAAGAACTGGAAATAAAAATAGAGTATATATTTATTATATATATCTATATCCTCATTTTTCCTGAGGATTAAATGAACTGATGCATATTAACTTGTCTTTTTATGTGTGTGTGTGTGTGTATTTGTACATATGGGGAACGTCATTGGGTAACATCTTACAGATGTGATATTTCCTTTCTTTGTAGACTGTGGTCCATAGGCCAAATCTGGCCCACCAGCTGTATTTGTAAATAACTTTATTTGTATTTGTAAATAAGTTTATTTTTTGTGCCTGCTCTCATGTCATAACAGCAGACTGGAATAGTTGTACCTAGGTGAGGTGAAGTTGCTCAGTCGTGTCCGACTTTTTGTGACCCCACCAGGCTCTTCCATCCATGGGATTTTCCAGGCAAGAGTTGTACTTAAGACCTACAAAATTACAAATGTTAACTATCAGGCCATTTCCAGAAAAGATTGAAGACCTCTTCCTTAGAACAAGGGAAAGGTATTTTACACAACATTAACATCATCATCACAAAGGAATTTAACATTGATATAATATTGACTAGCATTTTCAGATTATTTCATTGTCTGCAATGTATTTTTTTCACATATATTCCCATGCTTTTTTAAAACCTATTCTTTCAATTCCCAGTAGTCAGTTCTCTGACTCAAAAAGTTTATGCTAGTATTTAGTCACTCAGAATGGGCCTTCTTTGATAGCGAGTAATTTTGTCACATTATTTAGGGATCTGCTACTTTATTTCCACATGACTTCCAATTGATACCCCGCTCCTGGTGGTCCTTACTTTTATGAAACTGAAGTTTGCAATTTCCTCTATTTATGTTATTAGCAAGGGTTTTGCTAATCTGTAATAGTAGATATGGATTTAAGTAGTTTGCATTAACATAGAAAATCCAAAGGCTCCACTTTTCTCTTTATTCTGTTTTTTATCCTTTTATGTCTTCATATAATTGCCATCATGATCATCACCTTTATCCTCATCATCTCCAACCAATGCTTTGTAGTGAAAACAACAATCAATACTATAGAGATACTTCTGGAATAGATGAGAATCTACTGGGTGGGGCTGTTTTCAAACAGAATAGTTCAAATAAAATTGGAATGAACTTACATATTTTGATCCTACTACCTATTTATCTTCTATTTACCTTATTTTCTTTCCTGGTTTTTTTCCTTGTAATGTGTTTCCCTTATATTCCTGGATAGTGAACATTTTTTCTTTTTTTAAACTAGACAGGTAAATCATTGATTAATTTAGATTTGGAAGAAATCTTAGAGATTTAACCTACATATTTATATTTAATGGCTCCCTAAAAGGGAAAATGCTCTGAGCTTCAATAATAGCTCTTCCTTTCTTAATATACAATTCAATAATACATGTTAATGCTCTCATTCAAGTTCTAGAAAAGTTTGATTAAGGAAAATTACCCACAGAATTATGGTTCCTTCATGCAATCTCATTTCAGGTTTTTCCTATGCTATACACAAATACAAAACTGGGATTATTGATAGGGCCAGGGTATTCTCAGTCCATCTACTTGTGAGAAATTAACTTCTTTATCCAATGCTCATTTATCCCGAGCAATTTGGAATTCTCAAGTGAATAATCTCACAGTTATTTTACAAATATATCTTCCTAGCTGAAACTGTCTTATACTGTGTTTTTAATTTCCTCCACAGGTTAACTTGGTGATGTTGCCAGTTGCTTTATACTTAAGAAGGGCATCTATGCTGCTGATGTTAAGCAAAGATATTGCTATGTGCTAAAATATCAATTTTGCCATCAGTGCCTTCTAATATCAAGATCAAGAGCTTTTTCTGCCTTTAAAATAAATATTATCCAGAAGTCTATAATGGTTTTACTTTTGATTTTTCAACCTTCAGTTCAGTTCAGTCACTCAGTCATGTCTGACTCTTTGCGACCCCATGAATCACAGCACGCCACGCCTCCCTGTCCATCACCAACTCCCGGAGATCACTCAGACTCACGTCCATCAAGTCAGTGATGCCAGCCAGCCATCTCATCCTCTGTCATCCCCTTCTCCTCCTGCCCCCAATCCCTCCCAGCATCAGAGTCTTTTCCAATGAGTCAATTCTTTGCATGAGGTAGCCAAAGTACTGGAGTTTCGGCTTTAGCATCATTCTTTTCAACCTTATGATGGTGCAAAAGTGATATACATTCAATAGAAGTCATACTTGGAATTTTGAATTTTGGTCTTTTCCGAAGCTAGAGACATGCAGTGATGCTCTCTCATGATGCCAGTCAGTGGCAGTGAGCTGCTGGTCCCAGTCAGCCAAGCAGTGTGAACAATGGATACACCTGCAACCATTCTGTAACAACTTTTCTGCTTTTCATATACAGTATTTGATAAAGTACATGAGATATTCAATACTTATTATAAGGAGATGGCAAGAGTGAATGTAAACATTCTAGGAATCAGTGAACTAAAATGGACTGGAATGGGTGAATTTAACTCAGATGACCATTATATCTACTACTGCAGGCAAGAATCCCTCAGAAGAAATGGAGTAGCCATCATGGTCAACAGAAGAGTTCAAAATGCAGTACTTGGATGCAATCTCAAAAACAACAGAATGATCTCTGTTCGTTTCCAAGGCAAACCATTCAATATCACAGTAATCCAAGTCTATGCCCCAACCAGTAATGCTTAAGAAGCTGAAGGTGAAAGGTTCTATGAAGACCTACAAGACCTTTTAGAACTCACACATTAAAAAAGATGGCCTTTTCATTATAGAGGACTAGAATGCAAAAGTAGGAAGTCAAGAAACACCTGGAGTAACAGGCAAATTTGGCCTTGGAATGTGGAATGAAGCAGGGCAAAGACTAATAAAGTTTTGCCAAGAAAATGCACTGGTCATAGCAAACACCCTCTTCCAACAACACAAGAGAAGACTCTACGTATGGACATCACCAGATGGTCAACACCGAAATCAGATTGATTATATTCTCTGCAGCAAAAGATAGAGAAACTCTATACAGTTAACAAAAACAAGACCAAGAGCTGACTGTGGCTCAGATCATGAACTCTTTATTACCAAATTCAGACTGAAATTGAAGAAAACAGGGAAAACTGCTAGACCATTCAGATATGACCTCAATCAAATCCCTTATGATTATACAGTGGAAGTGAGAAATAGATTTAAGGGCCTAGATCTGATAGACAGAGTGCCTGATGAACTATGGAATGAGGTTCCTGACATTGTACAGGAGACATGGATCAAGGCCATCCCCATGGAAAAGAAATGAAAAAAGTGAAATGGCCGCCTGGGGAAGCCTTACAAACAGCTGTGAAAAGAAGATAAGTGAAAAGCCAAGGAAAAAGGAGAGATATAAGCATCTGAATGCAGAGTTCCAAAGAACAGCAAGAAGAGATAAGAAAGCGATCAATGCAAAGAAATAGAGGAAAAGAACAGAATGGGAAAGACTAGAGATCTCTTCAAGAAAATTAGAGATATCAAGGGAACATCTCATGCAAAGATGGGCTCAATAAAGGACAGAAATGGTCTGGACCTAACAGAAGCAGAAGATAGTAAGAAGAGATGGCAAGAATACACAGAAGAACTGTACAAAAAGGATCTTCATGACCCGGATAATCACGATGGTATGATCACTCATCTAGAGCCAGACATCTTGGAATGTGAAATCAACTGGGCCTTAGAAAGCGTCACTATGAACAAAGCTAGTGGAGGTGATGGGATTCCAGTTAAGCTGTTTCAAATCCTGAAAGATGATTCTGTGAAAGTGCTGCACTCAATGTGCCAGCAAATTTGGAAAACTCAGCAGTGGCCACAGGAATGGAAAAGGTCCGTTTTCATTCCAATCCCAAAGAAAGGCAATGCCAAAGAATGCTCAAACTACCGCACAATTGCACTCATCTCACATGCTAGTAAAGTCATGCTCAAAATTCTCCAAGCCAGGCTTCAGCAATATGTGAACCGTGAACTCCCTGATGTTCAAGCTGGTTTTAGAAAAGGCAGAGGAACCAGAGATCAAATTGCCAACATCTGCTGCATCATGGAAAAAGCAAGAGAGTTCCAGAAAAACATCTATTTCTGCTTTCTTGACTATGCCAAAGCCTTTGACTGTGTGGATCACAAGAAACTGTGGAAAATTCTGAAAGAGATGGGAATACCAGACCACATGACCTGCCTCTTGAGAAATCTGTATGCAGATCAAGAAGCAACAGTTAGAACTGGACATGGAACAACAGACTGGTTCCAAATAGGAAAAGGAGGACGTCAAGGCTGTATATTGTCACCCTGCTTATTTAACTTATATGCAGAGTACATCATGAACAGCGTTGGACTGGAAGAAACACAAGCTGGAATCAAGATTGCTTGGAGAAATATCAATAACCTCAGATATGCAGATGACACCACCCTTATGGCAGAAAGTGAAGAGGAACTAAAAAACTTCTTGATGAAAGTAAAAGAGGAGAGTGAAAAAGTTGGCTTAAAGCTCAACATTCAGAAAACGAAGATCATGGCATCTGGTCCTATCACTTCGTGGGGAATAGATGGAGAAACAGTGGAAACAGTGACAGACTTTATTTTTGGGGCCTCCAAAATCTCTGCAGATGGTGATTGCAGCCATGAATTTAAAAGACGCTTGGTCCTTGGAAGAAAAGTTATGAGCAACCTAGATAGCGTGTTCAAAAGCAGAGACATTACTTTGCCGACTAAGGCCCGTCTAGTAAAGGCTGTGGTTTTTCCAGTAGTCATGTATGGATATGAGAGTTGGACTGTGAAGAAGGCTGAGCACCGAAGAACTGATGCTTTTGAACTGTGGTGTTGAAGACTCTTGAGAGTCCCTTGGACTGACAGGAGATCCAACCAGTCCATTCTGAAGGAAATCAACCCTGGGTTTTCTTTGGAAGGAATGATGCTAAAGCTGAAACTCCAGTACTTTGGCCACGTCATGTGAAGAGTTGACTCATTGGAAAAGACTTTGATGCTGGGAAGGATTGGGAGCAGGAGGAAAAGGGGACAACCGAGGATGAGATGGCCGGATGGCATCACTGACTCAATCGACACGAATCTAAGTGAACTCCTGGAGTGGTGATGGACAGGGAGGCCTGGCGTGCTGTGATTCATGGGGTCGCAAAGAGTTGGACACAACTAAACGAGTGAACTGAAGTGAAGCTAGGCTATGATGTTTGGTAGGTGTCTTAAATGGGTTTTTGACTTAACAATATTTTCAATTTAGGATGGGTTTATGATCATAATCCCATCATAAGTCAAGGAAGATCTGTCATCTTTCTCAGTTTGCTGAAATAGTGCTGTAGTTCTTTCAATAGATATAGTCATATAAGGGGCCTTTTAATTTATTTTGTATTTTTCTTCTGCAGTCTCTATGCCCTTGATATTAGATGTCAGTTAATGGATATATGATTGTTCATTTACAAGTATTATTTAATTGAACATAATATTCTTTCACTATTTATTGATATTTGCAATAGTGAAACCACAGGATTAAAAAACACAGTCATACCTCAGAGATATTTCAGGTATAGTTTTAGACCTTAATGATAAAGTGAATAATGCAATAAAGTGAATCACACTGGTGGCTCAGACAGTAAAGAATCCACCTGTAATGTGGAGGACCTGGGTTCAATCCCTGGGTTGGGAAGATACATTGAAGGAGGGCATGGCCACCCACTCTGGTATTCTTGTCTGGAGAATCCCCATGGACAGAGGAGCAAGGGGGCACAGTTCATGGTGTAACAAAAAGTCGGACACAACTGAGCGACTCAGATCACCACAGCACAGGGCAGGAAAAAAAAAAAAAGAGTTATGTTTACACTATACTGTAGTTCATTGTGCAATAGTCTTTTGTCTAAAAAGGCAATCCACATACATTAAATAAGAAATACTTTATTGTTAAAAATTTTTAACTATTATATGAGCCTTCAGTAGTCATAATCTTTTCACAATAGTAACATCAAAGATCACTGAACACAGATACCCATCACAAAATTAATCATAATAAAAAAGTTTGAAATATTATGGAATTACCAAAACATGACATAGACACATTAAGTGAGCAATGCTATTAGAAAAAATTGTGTCAATAGACTTGTTTGATGCAAGGTTTCCACAAACTTTCAATTTGTAAAAAGTGATATGTTCAAAGCTCAAATAAAACAAGATATGCCTGTATATACCTGGAAGGCTAAACTCTTGTCGAGGTCATCAAGGTCTTTTGGGGAAGTGATATTTAAGAATTTGAGATGTGAAAAAAGGATGAGATTTAGGCAGGTCAAAAGAGTACAGTGAGAAAAGTATGTTTTTCAGAAAGAAGAAACAGTTCTGGTGAGAGCAATTTGAGAAACCAGAAGATATACAGGATTACTCAAAACAGTCCATTTAGGATGGTGTAGAGAAATTGTGTAGAGGCAGAAATGATTGCAGAGGTCAAATTTTGGAAGATCCAATAAGATTCCTTGTATTAAGGAAATTATACTTTTCCTCAAATTAAATAAATTGCTAAATGGTTTCGGTTTGTCAACAATATTATCTGATTTATGTGTAAAAGAAAATTGCACTTAGAGAGAGAGGATAGAGTGACATAGAGAGAGGAGGCTGCCATTGCAACAACATGGATGGACCCTGAGGGCATTATATTAAATAAAACAGACAGAGGAGGACAAACACCATATAATACCATTTATACATATAATTAAAAAAAAAAAAAAAAACACACACACAAGAAACCTGAACTTGTAAAACAGAGTGGAATGGTCATTACCAAGAGCTAGTGGGTGAGGGAATTTGAAAGGTGTTGTTTAAGGGTGTGTTTACTAACTTGCTTCAGTTGTGTCTGATTCTGTGTGACCCTGGGGACTGTAGCTTGCCAGACTCTTCTGACCATGGGATTCCCCAGGCAAGAACATTGAAGTGGGTTGCCATGCCGTACACTGGGGGTTCTTCCCTACCCAAGGATTGAACCCATGTCTCTTACATCTCTTGTATTGGCAGGCAGGTTCTTTACAACTGGCACCATCTGGGAAGACATTGTTTAAGGACACAAATTTGCAACTAATAAAAAAGTCCTAGAGGTTTAATGCTGCTGCTACTGCTGCTGCTAAGGTGCCATAGACAGCAACCCACCAGGCTCCCTGTCCCTGGGCTCCTCCAGGCAAGAACACTGGAGTTGGTTGTCATTTTCTTCTCCAATGCATGAAAATGAGAAGTGAAAGTGAAGTCGCTCAATCATGTTGGACTCCTAGAGACTCCATGGACTGCAGCCTACCAGGCTCCTCAGTCCATGGAGTTTCCAGGGAAGAAGGTCTAATGCACCAGTGATTATGGTCAACAGTGCTGTATTATGAACTTTAACATAACACACAAAAAAATGATGATTATGAGATCAATCCTGGGATTTCTTTGGAAGGAATGATGCTGAAGCTGTAACTCCAGTACTTTGGACACCTGATGTGAAGAGTTGATTCATTGGAAAAGAGTCTGATGCTGGGAAGGATTGGGGGCAGGAGGAGAAGGGGACGACCCAGGATGAGATGGCTGGATGACATCACGGACACGATGGACGTGAGTCTGAGTGAACTCTGGGAGATGGTGATGGACAGGGAGGCCTGGCGTGCTGCGATTCATGGGGTCTCAAAGAGTCTGACATGACTGAG
Source organism: Redunca redunca (assembly GCA_006410935.1). NCBI lineage: Eukaryota > Metazoa > Chordata > Mammalia > Artiodactyla > Bovidae > Redunca > Redunca redunca. The sequence continues at coordinate 368,302 of SJYQ01012615.1, read as the reverse complement.
CGACTGAACTGAACTGAACTGAACTGAATATGATAAAGATGTTAGCTAATGTTACCACGGTAATTATAATGAAATATATGTGTGTGAAATCATGCCCCACACCTGAAACTTACACAGTATCATATATTAATTATATCCAATATGATACAGAATGGAACATAAAAAAATGAAAATAAATAAATAGCTCTGACTTTACAGTAGACCGTAGAGAAGAACTTCTGACAGCAGGAATACAAATCAGCAGTTGTTTCTGCTTCTATGTCCGAGGTGATCCTGGCCTGGAACAGAGGTATTGTGATGGTCACAGAACTGAATTAAAGAGACATTAAAGATGTTGAACCAGTTATGTTAAATGGTTAAATGTTGTAAAACAAAAAGATATAGGAATAACAAATGATTTTTTTAGTTTTATGTTTGAGAAAATAGGTTGGAGATTGTTTCCATATGATTTGGTGATCCTAGGGGATAAGTCATAGGTTTTGGAGTGAGCTGGAAATCAGCATGACAGGCAGTGAAACCACAGAAAGAGGATGTTTAAAACAGAAAAAAAAAAAAAAAAGCCTAGATTAGAGGTCTTACATTAACAAAAATTAAAGATTCTACAGAGAAGAGAGAGTTTCAAAACAATAAGAGAGTGAGGACCCAGAGAGATGGGATAAAAATGAAAGAATGACTTGGTTATGAAAACTATGTGCACATAATGATGGGAAAGGTGCAAGATATGATCCTTCACATGGGGAACACAATTTAAAATGGAAGAGAATTTAAGAAACGGAAGTGGGTTTCCAAGCAGAGTTCAAGGCCTAGCCGAGATAAATGGAGATTATAAATGTAATGTGGACTCTATATTTGTTTCTCTATAAAACATTTTAGTAAAGTAAAAATCCCAGGGCTTCCCTTATGCCTCTGTGGTAAAGAATTTGCCTGCCAATTCAAAATACACAGGTTTGATCCAGGATGATCCCACATGCTGCAGAGCAACTAAGTCTGTGCACCACTACTGAGCCTAAGCTCTAGAGCCCAGAAACCACAACTTTTGAGGCCTTGTGCCACAGCTACTGGGCTCCCCCTATGGCTCAGATGGTAAAGAATCTGCCTGCAATGCAGGAGATGGGGGTTTGATCCCTGGGTCTGGAAGATCCCCTGGAGAAGGAAATGGCAACCCACTCCAGTATTCTTGCCTGGGAAATCCCATGAACAGAGGAACCTGGTCGGCCACAGTCCATGGGGTCTCAGAGATTCGGGCACGACTGAGCAACTTGCATAATGATTTATGGCCACACTACTGAAGCCCACACTCATAAAGCCCATGCTCCACAACAAGAGAAGCCACTACAATGAGAAGCCTACACAACAAAACTAGAGAGTAGCCCCCACTTACTATAAATAGAGGAAAAAAAACAATGAAGCAACAAAGACCCAGCATAACCAAACATAAGCAATGAAAAAACGGGCATATAGCAAATGAAAGTGCTTAAAGTATTGTAGCCCTGGGTTCAAATTTGAGAACTGCTGCTTATTATTAGGTTGTTTCATTGGGCAAGTTGCTTGATTTCTCTAAACCTAATTTTCTTATGATTCCTACATCACATTCAATTTCATGAGTATTACATTACATCCTGATTCAGAGTGATGAGCTCTTGGTAACTGCTTGCTGCTTTTATATGTTCAAAATATAAGTCTGAGGTCCATGTTATTTAAATCTGGCATGGTGTCACATTTTAAGAACATCATTCAACTAAATAATTTTATTTTTTAATATAAATTTATTTAATTGTAGGTTAATTACTTTACAATATTGTATAGGTTTTGTCATATATCAACATGAATCCACCACAGGTATACATGTGTTCCCCATCCTGTAACCCCCTCCCTCCTCCCTCCCCATACCATCCCTCTGGGTCGTCCCAGTGCACCAGCCCCCAGCAACCAGTATCATGCATTGAACCTGGACTGGCGATTTGTTTCATATATGATATTATACATGTTTCAATGCCATTTTCCCAAATCATCCCATGCTCTCCCTCCCGCACAGTCCAAAAGACTGTTCTATACATCTGTGTCTTTTCTGCTGTCTTGCATACAGGGTTATTGTTACCATTTTTCTAAATTCCATATATATGCATTAGTACACTGTATTGGTGTTTTCCTTTCTGGCTTACTTCACTCTGTATAATCGGCTCCAGTTTCATCCACCGCATTAGAACTGATTCAAATGTATTGTTTTTAATGGCTGAGTAATACTCCATTGTGTATATGTACCCCAGCTTTCTTATCCATTCATCTGCTGATGAACATCTAGGTTGCTTCCATGTCCTGGCTATTATAAACAGTGCTATGATGAACATTGGGGGCACACGTGTCTCTTTCAGTTCTGGTTTCCTCAGTGTATATGCCCAACAGTGGGATTACTGAGTCATAAGGCAGTTCTATTTCCAGTTTTTTAAGGAATATCCACACTCTTCTCCATAGTGGCTGTACTAGTTTGCATTCCCACCAACAGTGTAAGAGGGTTCCCTTTTCTCCATACTGTCTCCAGAATTTAGTGCTTGTAGACTTTTGGATCATAGCCATTCTGACTGGCGTGAAGTGGTACCTCACTGTGGTTTTGATTTACATTTCTCTGATAATGAGTGATGTTGAGCATCTTTTCATGTGTTTGTTAGCCATCTGTATGTCTTCTTGGGAGAAATGTCTATTTAGTTCTTTGGCCCATTTTTGATTGGGTCATTTATTTTTCTGAAATTGAGCTGCAGGAGTTGCTGGTATATTTTTGAGATTAGTTGTTTGTCAGTTGCTTCATTTACTATTATTTTCTCCCATTCTGAAGGCTGTCTTTTCACCTTGCTTATAGTTTCCTTTGTTGTGCAGAAGCTTTTAAGTTTAATTAAGTCCCATTTGTTTATTTTTGCTTTTATTTTCAATATTCTGGAAGGTGGGTCATAGAGGATCCTGCTGTGATGTATGTCGGAGAGTGTTTTGCCTATGTTCTCCTCTAGGAGTTTTATAGTTTCTGGTCTTACATTTAGATCTTTAATCCATTTTGAGTTTATTTTTGTGTATGGTGTTAGAAAGTGTTCTAGTTTCATTCTTTTACAAGTGGTTGACCAGTTTTCCCAGAACCAATTGTTAAAGAGATTATCTTTAATCCATTGTATATTCTTGCCTCCTTTGTCAAAGATAAGGTGTCCATAGGTGCGTGGACTTATCTCTGGGCTTTCTATTTTGTTCCATTGATCTATATTTCTGTCTTTGTGCCA
>SJYQ01012615.1:282507-300626 GCA_006410935.1 Redunca redunca | reverse complement strand
CTGGAGGTCTTAATTTTCACATTACTAGTTTATTGAGTGTTTTTTTTTAAATCATGAATAGGTGATGAATTTTGTCAAAATTGTCTTCTCTGTGTGTCTATTGAATGATTAAATATTCTTTTGTTCTATTAATATGGTGCTTTTGTATTTATGTATTTTCAAATCCCAAACCAACACTGCATTACTGAAAAAAACCTTCTTGGTCATGGAGTATGATGTTTTTGATATATTTCTGGATTCAGTTTGCTGTTATTTTGTGAACTTTTTTTTGTCTGTAATCATGAGATTTTTCTCTGCATATATACATCATGTTTTTCTACATATAATCATAATTTCTATATATACATCATATTTTTCTATATATACATCATAATTATGGTGGGGCTTCCCAGGTAGTGCTAGTGGTAAAGAACCCTCCTGCTAATGCAAGAGGCATAAGAGATGCCACTTCGATCCCTGGGTTGGGAAGATTCCCCTGGAGGAGAGAATGGCAACCCACTTCAGTATTCTTGTCTGGAGAATCCCATGGACAGAGGAGCCTGGCAAGCTACAGTCCAAGTTTTAAAATTTTTTCAGAAATTTATTTCCTTGTGTTTATATGTATGTTTACATTTATTCTGGTTGATTATTTGATTTACTGTTTGTTGTAAGTTGTTGTTTAGTTGCTAAGTCATATCTAACTCTTTTTGCGACCCAGTGGGCTGTAGCCTGGCAGATTCCTCTGTCCATGGGATTTCCCAGGCAAGAATACTGAAATAATTTGCCATTTCCTTCTCCAGGGTATTTTCTTGACCCAAGGATCAAACATGTCTCTTGCATTGCAAGAGGATTCTTTACCTCTGAGTCACCAGGGAAACTTTTGTAGTATTTGTCACATATTTTTACCTAACTTGAGGCTTTTGTCATTTATCAGATAGACTATCATGAGAGTGTCCTAACATTTTTTCTTACCTTTAGCCGCAAGCCATTCTTGTTTATTCTCTGCAGAACTTTGAAGAGTAAACTTTCTAAGATTGTTGATCCTTGCTAAGTCTCTAATAATTTTTAAAATATTTCAGTTGAATAGTATGTAAAGCTAGTTTCAAGTTGACAGAAGTTTGTACGGTTTAAACAACACCTCTTCTCCAGTTTCATCTTCTATTATTGCCAGGTTTTATTTTGTATGTAGTTCTTTATTTCTTGTTATATTCTCTCATTCTAGAACTACTCTCCCTCAATACATATATTCCTGAAATCCGATTCTGTAAGCTTGCATTTTTGTTTGCAGAGCAAACAATATATGAATTTCACAAAACCAAAAGGGAAAATCCTCACAGCAATAATCTTATAAAATCCATTCTTCTTCTAGAATTTAGTTTTCAATACATTAATTATAGCCTTAAAATAATCCATTAAAGTTAGACATTCTAGACATCATCAACAAGAAAATCTAAAGCACACAAAAAAGTAATATAAAAAGGCAACTTTAAAGACCTGTTAGGCACAGGAGCAGCTAGCAGTGGTTGGGCAGTGCAAGAGTGGCCAGCGGCGGAGAGGAGATATCAGGAGCTCCGCACCTGAGGACATACCCCACATCCAATGTAAGGAGCAGCAGGTGTGCTTAGTTGGACCAGCCATGAAGACATACTCCACGTCCAAGGTAAGAGAAACCCAAGTAAAATGGTAGGCATGGAGAGAGGGCATCAGAGGGCAGACAGACTGAAACTAGAATCACAGAAAACTAGTCAATCTGATCACATGGACCACAAACTTGTGTAACTCAATGAAACTAGGTCATGCCACGTGGGGCCATCTAGATGGATGGGTCATGGTGGAGGCCTAACAGAATGTGGTCCACTGGAGAAGAGAAGGGCAAAGCACTTCAGTATTCTTGCCTTGAGAACCCCATGAACAATATGAAAAGGCAAAAAAGATAGGACACTGAAAGATGAACTCCTCAGGTCGGTAGGTGCCCAATATGCTACTGGAGATCAGTGGAGAAATAACTTCAGAAAGAATAAAGGGAAGGAGCCAAAGCAAAAACAACACCCAGTTTTGGATGGGACTGGTGATACAAACAAGGACTGATGCTGTGAAGAGCAATATTGCATAGGAACCTGGAATGTTAGGTCCATGAGTCAAGGGAAATTAGAAGTGGTCAAACAGGAAATGGCAAAAGTGAACATCGACATTCTAGGAATCAGCAAACTAAAATGGACTGCAATGGGTGAATTTAACTCAGATGACCATTACATCTACTAGTCTGGGCAAGAATCCCTTAGAAGAAATTGAATAGCCATCATGGTCAACAAAAGAGTCCGAAATGCAGTACTTGGATGGAATCTCAAAAACGACAGAATGACCTCTGTTTGTTTCCTGGGCAAACCATTCAATATCATGGTAATCCAAATCTATACCCTGACCAGTAATTCTGAAGAAGGTGTAGTTGAATGGTTGTATGAAGACCGACAAAACCTTTTAGAACTAACACCCAAAAGAGATGTCATTTTCATTATAGGAGACTGGAATGCAAAAGTAGGAAGTCAAGAAACACCTGGAGTAACAGGCTAATTTTGCCGTATAGTATAGGATGAAGCATGGCAAGGGCTAATAGAGTTTTGCCAAGAGAACTTACTGGTCATAGCCAACCCCCTCTTCCAACAACACAAGAGAAGACTCTACACATGGACATTACCAGATGGTCAACACCAAAATCAGATTGATTACATTCTTTTCATCCAAAGATGGAGAAGCTCTATACAGTCAGCAAAACAAGACCGGGATTGGACTGTGGCTCAGATCATGAACTCCTTATTGCCACATTCAGACTTATATTGAAGAAAGTGGGGAAAACCACTAAACCACTCAGGTATGACCTAAATCAAATACCTTATGATTATACAGTGGAAGTGAGAAATAGATTTAAGGGACTAGATCTGATAGACAGAGTGCCTGATGAACTATGGACAGAGGTTCATGACATTGTATAGGAGACAGGACTAAAGACCATCCCCAAGAAAGAGAAATGCAAAAAAGCAAAATGGCTGTGTAAAGAGGCCTTACAAATAGCTATGAAAAGAAAACAAGTGAAAAGCCAAGGAGAAAAAGAAAAATATGCACATTTGAATGCAGAGTTCCAAAGAATAGCAAGGAGAGATAAGAAAGCCTTCCTGGTGATCAATGCAAAGAAATAAAAGAAAACAATAGAATGGGAAAGACTAGAGATCTCTTCAAGAAAATTACAGATACCAAGGGAACATTTCATGCAAAGATGGGCTTCATAAAGTACAGAAATGTTAGGGACATAACAGAAGCAGAGGATATTAAGAAGAAGTGACAAGAATATACAGAACTGTTCAAAAAAGTTCTTTACAACCCAGTTAATCACGATGATGTGATCATTCACCTAGAGCCAGACATCCTGGAATGTGAAGTCAAGTGGGCCTTAGTGCCAGAGTCCAGCCCCGGTGGATACAGGGTAATTCGAAGGTGGGGACAGAATTGGCGTCCTAGGAAAAAACTTATTTAATCACAGATAGAGAGAGATTAGAAAATTAGCGGAGAAAAAAGAGTCTGAATAGTTTGGTTTACATGGAATACCAATCACCACCTACTTAAGCCACAGGCGTCTTTCCATTCTCCCAAAGGACAGGAGGCACTGAGGCCTCCCTGGTCCGATATCAGAAGCCCAGGAAAAATCAGTAGGCTTGGTGAGTATTCATGTACCAGATGGGAATTCAGCCAGAAAATAGTAGGAGGGAAAAAGAGGCTGAATAACTTGGTTTACGTGGGATACCAATAAAATTCCAAGACAAGGAATTTGCACCATCTACGTTGGGCCACCGGCGCCACTTGAATATCAGAAGGTGCCCCTCCTTGGGTTCCTTTTCATGTGGAACTTAAAAGCTGGGGCAAGTAAGTAGATGTGCCAGGCACCAACGCTCCAGATGGGAATTCAGCCACAAATACAGAGAGCAAGAAAGAAGCGACATGGGGGAATCACTCTTTCCAGAAACTGATCCCATTTCTTTAATGTTTAGGTTTTCTTATATACCTTTTGTTGTACATAGGGAGAATACAGAGTCACGCAGGGGTCAGCAGTCCTGACCTTTATCAAAATCAGGTGCTTCACATAAATGTATAAAAAATGTCTTAGGGGTTTTACATCATCTTCTGGCCATGAGACCTGCTGACATTTTATGACCCTTCTTTCTGATAAACAAAAGCTTATTTTTCCAAGGGTGCTTTTTCTTAAACCAGGCACCACCCTCTGAAGGTAGCAGATAAAGTAGCATTTCTATAGGGTGAGGGTGTAGTGGCTTACAACTAAGAAAGGAATTTATTTAACCTAAGGTTAACATGATTAATCTTAAAGGTTAATACTTATTTCTCCTATATGCTATTTATATTCATTATAAGGGCAGGGAATATGGAGATTTAGCAGCAAACATCAGCCCCAAAGTGAAAACCCTTCACCAATGTTCCCCTTCAGTTCAGTTCAGTTCAGTTCAGTCACTCAGTCATGTCTGATTCTTTGCAACCACAAGAATAGCAGCATGCCAGGCCTCCCTGTCCATCACCAACTCCCAGAGTTCACTTAGACTCACATCCATCGAGACAGTGATGCCATCCACCCATCTCATCCTTGGTCATCCCCTTCTCCTCCTGCCCCCATCCCCTCCAAGCATCAGAGTCTTTTCCAATGAGTCAACTCTTCACATGAGATGGCCAGAGTACTGGAGTTTCAGTTTTAGCATCATTCCTCCCAAAGAAATCCCAGGGCTGATCTCCTTCAGAATGGACTGGTTGGATCTCCTGGCAGTCCAAGGGACTCTCAAGAGTCTTCTCCAACACCGCAGTTCAAAAGCATCAATTCTTTGGCGCTCAGCCTTCTTCACAGTCCAACTCTCACATTCATACATGACTACTGGAAAAACCATAGCCTTGACTAGACGGACCTTAGTTGGCAGAGTAATGTCTCTGCTTTTGAATATGCCGTCTCAGTTCAGTTCAGTCGCTCAGTCATGTCCGACTCTTTGCGACCCCATGAATCTCAGCATGCCAGGCCTCCCTGTTCATCACCATCTCCCGGAGTTCACTCAGACTCACGTCCATCGTGTCCGTGATGCCATCCAGCCATCTCATCCTGGGTCGTCCCCTTCTTCTCCTGCCCCCAATCCCTCCCAGCATCAGAGTCTTTTCCAATGAATCAACACTTCGCATGAGGTGGCCAAAGTACTGGAGTTTCAGCTTCAGCATCATTCCTTCCAAAGAAATCCCAGGGCTGATCTCCTTCAGAATGGACTGGTTGGATCTCCTTGCAGTCCAAGGGACTCTCAAGAGTCTTCTCCAACAACACAGTTCAAACGCATCAATTCTTTGGTGCTCAGCCTGCTTCACAGTCCAACTCTGACATCCATACATGACCACAGGAAAAACCATAGCCTTGACTAGACGGACCTTAGTTGGCAAGGTAATGTCTCTGCTTTTGAATATACTATCTAGGTTGGTCATAACTTTTCTTCCAAGGAGTAAGAGTCTTTTAATTTCATGTCTGCAGTCACCATCTGCAGTGATTTTGGAGCCCAAAAAAATAAAGTCTGACACTGTTTCTACCGTTTCTCCATCTATTTCCCATGAAGTGGTGGGACTGGATGCCATGATCTTTGTTTGGTTTGTCATAACTTTTCTTCCAAGGAGTAAGCGTCTTTTAATTTCATGGCTGCAGTCACCATCTGCAGTGATTTTGGAGCCCAGAAAAATAAAGTCTGACACTGTTTCCACTATTTATCCATCTATTTCCCATGAAGTGATGGGACCAGATGCAATGATCTTCATTTTCTGAATGTTGAGCTTTAAGCCAACTTTTTCACTCTCCTCTTTCATTTTCATCAAGAGGCTTTTTAGTTCCTCTTCACTTTCTGCCATAAGGGCATAAGGGTGGTGTCATCTGCATATCTGAGGTTATTGATATTTCTCCTGGCAATCTTGACTCCAGCTTGTGTTTCTTCCAGTCCAGCGTTTCTCATGATGTACCCTGCATATAAGTTATATAAGCAGGGTGACAATACACAGCCTTGATGTACTCCTTTTCCTATTTGGAACCAGTCTGTTGTTCCATGTCCAGTTCTGACTGTTGCTTCCTGGCCTGCATACAGATTTCTCAAGAGGCAGGTTAGATGTTCTGGTATTCCCATTTCTTTCAGAATTTTCCACAGTTTATTGTGATCCACACAGTCAAAGGCTTTGGTATATTCAACAAAGCAAAAATAGATGTTTTTCTGGAACTCTCTTGCTTTTTCCATGATCCAGAGGATGTTGGCAATTTGATCTCTGGTTCCTCTGCTTTTTCTAAAACCAGCTTGAACATCAGGGAGTTCACGGTTCACATATTGCTGAAGCCTGGCTTGGAGAATTTTGAGCACTACTTTATTAACGTGTGAGATGAGTGCAATTGTGTGGTAGTTTGAGCATTGTTTGGCATTGCCTTTCTTTGTGATTGGAATGAAAATGGACCTTTTCCAGTCCTGTGGCCACTGCTGAGTTTCCCAAACTTGCTGGCATATTGGGTGCAGCACTTTCACAGCATCATCTTTCAGGATTTGAAATAGCTCTACCGGAATTCCATTAGCTCCACTAGCTTTGTTCATAGTGATGCTTTCTAAGGCCCAGTTGACTTCACATTCCAGGATTTCTGGCTGTACATGAGTGATCACACCATTGTGATTATCTGGGTCATGCAGATCCTTTTTGTACAGTTCTTCTGTATGTTCTTGCCCTTAAGATCTATTTAGTCTTAAGACAGTGATAAAGTTACATTTTTACATGGCAAGGATACAGTGATTTATAACAAAGTACAATGATCAACCAAAAAGAAAATTCATTAACTCAAAAGGTCTAGTATTTTTAACATCAAAAACTACTGTATTTCCTTTTCTATATTCCAAATACATTAATATATTCCCAGGTGCCTAAGGATATGGAGGCCTGGCAGCAATCATTGACTCAACAATGAGAAAAGAATTGAGATTTTCAAAATACTCCAAACTCTCTGTGCTGTTTATGGTTGAGAGGTAATAAACAAGCATGTGTGTTAGTGGCAGGAGTATGGATAATCCTGTCACACAAACTAGTCTGCTGGTGGAGAGGTTTGACACCCTTGTCACACCCAGGGCAGGGAATTAGCAGCAATTATTGGCACAACAAATGAAAAATCCTTCTCCAATATAATTCCTAACCAACCCACTATACTAATAATTTCTAACTTCCCAAAAGAATCTGCCTTTAGTAAGTCTAAAACATCTCGTGCCTGTCACGTCTGGGAGGCTGCAATCACATGTGGCCTGACAAACATGTACAGGCAGGCTAGATAACGTTCAAAGGAGTTCATAAGTTGAAACACTCTTGTCATGCCCAGGAATTTTTATTGACTTGGAGCTGTAAGTTAACTCCTTCTCCGAGAGAAATGGTGATGGGGGAGAACCCCCCGTAAAGTCAGAGCTGTAGGTGAGAGCATAAAACAGTAAAGTAGGCGCTCTGGTTTTGGGGGTAGATTTTCGGGAACAGGGGGTTTCCTGAGGCTCAATCCTGCCTTTGCCTATGCCGAGCCTCCTTCCTCATGACCTTTACCATGGGCTGAGTTCCTCACACTGGCTCCTGGCACCTTAGGAAGCATTACTACAAACAAAGCTAGTGGAAATGATGGAATTCCAGTTGAGCTATTTCAAATCCTAAAAGATGATGCTGTGAAAGTACTGCACTCAATAGGCTAGCAAATTTGGAAAACTCAGCAGTGGCCACAGGACTGGAAAAGGTCAGTTTGCATTCCAATCCCAAAGAAAGGCAATGATAAAGAATGCTCAAACTACCACACAATTGCACTCATTTCACATGCTAGTAAAACAATGCTTAAAATTCTCCAAGGCAGGCTTCAGTAATACATGAACTACGAACTTCCAGATGTTCAAGCTGGATTTACAACAGGCAGAGGAATCAGAGATCAAATTGCCAACATCCGTTGGATCATCTAAAAAGCAAGAGTTCCAGAATAACATGTACTTCTGCTTTTTTGACTATGCCAAAGCCTTTGAATTTGTGGATCACAACAAACTGTGGATTTTCTTCAAGAAATGGGAATACCAGATCACCTGACCTGCCTCTTGAATAACCTGTGTGCAGGTCAGGAAGCAATAGTTAGAACTGGACACGGAACAACATACTGGTTCTAAATAGTAAAAGGAGTACATCAAGGCTGTATATTGTTCCCTTGCTTATTTAAAGACATGCAGAGTACATCATGAGAAACACTGGGATGGATGGAGCAGAAACTGGAATCAAGATTGCTGGGAGAAATATCAATAATCTCAGATATGCAGATGACACCACCCTTATGGCAGAAAGTGAAGAGGAACTAAAAAGCCTCTTGATCAAAGTGAAAGAGGAGAGTGAAACAGTTGGCTTAAAGCTCAACATTCAGAAAACAAAGATCATGGCATCTGGTCCCATCACTTCATGGCAAATAGATGGGAAAACAGTGGAAACTGGCTAATTTTATGTTGGGGGGCTTCAAAATCACTACAGATAGTGCTTGCAGCCATGAAATTAAAAGACGCTTACTCTTTGGAAGGAAAATTACGACCAACCTAGACAGTATATTAAAAAGCAGAGACATTACTTGCCAACAAAGGTCTGTCTAGTCAAGGCTATGGTTTTTCCAGTAGTCATGTATGGATGTGAGTGTTGGACTATAAAGAAAGCTGAGGAGAAGTATTGATGCTTTTGAACTGTGGTGTTGGAGAAGACTCTTGAGATTCCCTTGGATTGCAAGATCCAGCCAGTCAACGCTAATGGAAATCAGTCCTGGGTGTTCATTGGAAGGACTGATATTGAAGCTGAAACTCCAGTACTTCGGCCACCAGATGGGAAATGCTGACTCATTTGAAAAGATCCTGATGCTGGGAAAGATTGAGGGCAGGAGGAGAAGGGGATGACAGAGGATGAGATGGTTGGATAGCATCACCAACTCAATGTACCTGAGCTTGAGTAGGCTCCGGGAGTTGGTGATGGACAGGGAGGCCTGGCATGCTGCAGTTCACGGAGTCACAAAGAGTTGAACAGAACTGAACGACTGAACTGAACAGAAAACCTGTAATTATTGCACCTGAAATGAACATTGTAGAATTCAAGTGAGAATAAGACTGAATAAGAATAGATTAAGAGTATAAAGTGAATAGGAAATGCTTGGGAAAAATATATTTGTAGTTAATTGAAACAGGGTGAAATAGCATTCCTAAGAAGAAATCAAAGACCTAGATATTAATGTTCAGGTACATTTAGATATTTTGCATCGATGTAAAAAATAATATAGGAGTTCTAAAATAAGAGTTCTTAATATTATTGTTTCCATAAAATGCAGAATAATTGTCCTGAACTCTTCTAGTGCATCTCTTAGTTTCAGAAACCAGCCTCACTTTTTTTGCCACTGAAATATTATTTACAAAATCTAGAAGTCAGTGACTTAATTTATAACAGTCCAGAACTATTATTGTTGTTAGGTTTGTTTTTGTGCATTTCAGAACTGTGTTTTAAGAGTTGAGGGATAAATAAAATCTTTTCAGGGAGCTTGTAATCTGTCCTAGAGCAATGATTTCTTTTCCTTAGAGAAAACTTCTGAAATGTATGCAGGTTGTAGTCCAATTGTGTCTTGTGGAATCTTACCAAAGCAGAACATGTTTCTATCTTCCACTTTCCTTTATTTACCAAAGGATTCTTCACATATGCTGCTGTCATCTTTGTTTATATTTAAGCGGTAGTTGTAAGATCACTTGAATTAAAAACCACAGTGTCAGGTCTGTAATTACCAGGCCCAGTTCTATGGAATAATCAATACCCTAAACATTACTTAGAGCAAAACCTGCTTCCTTTCTCAGCTCCATTGCAGCTGCTTGACATTTGGCTCAGCTTATTCCATCTTGCAATTAATGGCCCCTCAAGCCATCAAACAAAAGATAAAACACAATACAGAAATTTGTTTGATATGTGTTAAAATAAAGTAGTTTCATGTTCTTTCTCTTTGTTTTATAAAAAGCTACCATATTCTCTTATGGATGAGTGCATTCTGTTCTATCTCTCTGGGCTTGCAAAGCATGCAAAGTGAAGTCACTCAGTCATGTTGGACGCTTTGCGACCCCATGGACTGTACCTTGCCAGGCTCCTCTGTCCATGGAATTCTCCAGGCAAGAATATTTGAGTGGGTAGCCATTGCCTTCTCCAGAGGATCTTCCTGATCAAGAAATCGAACTGGGGTTTCCTGCATTGTAGGTGGATTCTTTATCGCTAGACTTACCATTGGTAAATCTTGTCACAAGAGAAGTACGTTGTCTTCAGCTGGCTACTCCAACTTCCACTAGTCATTTGATTTTCCAACAGTTCTCCCCACACAGCCTTTGTATTAGGGTTTCTACCCACGTGGGCAAGAGTTTTCTTGAGTCAAAAGTTTTAAGCTGAAATCAGGTACACTCTCCTAATCCAGACTCTATCTCTGACCTTAAATTTTTCACCACTTTGATCTGTTGCCATGAATCAATATTACAGCCTCTCATTAATAGATTGCTGAGGCTTACATACATCCATCAGCACAGCAAACACATGTAAATGCTCTCCAAGTGGCTCAAAATGAGTTTCCTTCCTGAAAAATTACAACTCTTAAATTATTCCTTATCACCCCTCTCAAAGTGAGTAATTTGTTTACTTATTTAATTTTAATTTTATATTTTTTCCACTATAATCTTACAAACATGATAAATATGTTATAATCACATTAGAAAATTACATGATGATAAGACATGTACATGCTTAGAGTCATTGTTATTTATAGATGTGTTCTAAAATATTCTTAAGTTCTCTTCAGTTCAGTCAGTTCAGTTCAGTCGCTGAGTCATGTCCGACTCTTTGAGATCCCATGAATCACAGCACGCCAGGCCTCCCTGTTCACCACCAACTCCCGGAGTTTGCTCAAACTCATGTCCATCGAGTTCGTGGTGCCATCCAGAGATCTCATCCTCTGTCATCCCCTTCTCCTCCTGCCCCCAATCCCTCCCAACATTAGAGTCTTTTCCAATGAGTCAACTCTTCGCATGAGGTGGCCAAAGTATTGGAGTTTCAGCTTTAGCATCAGTCCTTCCAATGAACACCCAGGACTGATCTCCTTTAGAATAGACTTGTTGGATCTCCTTGCAGTCCAAGGGACTCTCAAGAGTCTTCTCCAACACCACAATTCAAAAGCATCAATTCTTCAGTGCTCAGCTTTTTTCACAGTTCATCTTTCACATTCATACATGATTAGTGGAAAAACCATAGCCTTGACTAGATGGACCTTTGTTGGCAAAGTAATGTCTCTGGTTTTTAATATTCTATGTAGGTTGATCATAACTTTCCTTCCAAGGAGTAAGCGTCTTTTAATTTCATGGCTGCAGTCACCTTCTGCAGTGATTTTGGAGCCACCCCCAAAAATGAATCAAAGCCTTATTTATTTTTAGGTTCCCAATAGTGCCTAGCAATGTGACTTTTATGTTTATAACTTTAAGCAACATTATTAAGGAATAAATAAAATCCTTTTTTATATCTTAAATAATTTATTTTGTGAGAAAATTGTGTCCATCGCTTAATTTCTACTACCGAGTAAAGAAAATATCTTATTTCATACCAAAAATATTCAACTGGTAACTTAAGGGGAGTTTCAAAATTGTCAAACAATTTTGAAATTCTGATATGCAAGTGTGTATGTATTAATGATTAAAATAATATGTTTATGCCAAATATTTTAAAATAGAGTACAAGTGCAGTTGTTTACTCACTATGGACTTGTCAATTTATTTAAGTTTCTTTTTTTCTTAAGTTACTTAAGTTTCTGAGTAGTCCAAGCATTAGTTCTCCGTTTGTAGTGTGTAAATAGTGTTAATGACTCCATCACAGTATTTTTTACCAGAATTTAGTGAAATGCATATATAAGTAGTTTTTATATTATTTGTTGCATTGCACATGCTCTATAACATGTTGGCCTGTATTATCAACATTAATCTATTTGTTAATAAGATTTGAAGGTAACTGGTACAATCTTACTCTATTTATTTATTATCATAATATTATTGATTGGGTTGCTTTCTGTTGCTAGAATGAAAAGTGAAAGTCATTCAGTCATGTTTGACTCTTTGTGATCCCATGGACTATACAGCCCATGGAATTCTCTGGGCCAGAATACTGGAGGGGGTAGCTATTCCTTTCTCCAGGGTATCTTCCCAACCCAGGGATTGAACACAACTCTCCCACATTGCAGGAGGATTCTTTACCAGCTGAATCAGAGAAAACTGCAACTCAAATTTGTTTCCACCATGAAAAAAATCCATTGTCTCACACAACAATATAGGGATCTGTTTATCTTCAAGTATTGCTACAACCTAGGTCTCAAATAGTATCTTCAGTACTAAAATGATCTCCCATCACTTCTTTGCTCCACTTTTCAGTATTTGGTCGATTCTTGATACAAACATGGGCACTGGGCACTTTGAGTCAACTCTTCACATTCTTCTTCACACTAAGGTTTAAAGGGAACAGAGCAAGGACCCTCTTTCCAGCTTTCTCAGGGGGAAAAAAAATGCATTGCAACATGTTTTGAGTGGCTGCCATTGAATAAGGGACTATTCTTTTTAAAATGAACTTGTAAGGTTAGGGGGGATTTCACAAACTAACTGAAACACAGCAGGACCATGATTTTTTTTTTTTTTCCCCTGAAGTTGAAGTTTAGGGTCTTACTTAAACCTTCAGCTACAAGGACAGGTTAAATAAATGTCAAAATAAATTTTAAACATAAATACTCAAAATGCATTCTGAGTACCTCATCACATTACACCTACACTGAAGTATTTAAATATTTCAAATGGCTAAGCATATCTCACATGTAAAATGAAGAAAATTGGTTATCATAACATTATTTTATTTTAAAATATTAAAACATTAATTAAAAAATCAAATTGTGCATACTGTTGTTCAGTTGCTAAGTCATTTCCAACTCCTTGTGACCCCTATGGGCTGTGGCAAAACAGGCTCCTCAATCCTTCACTGTCTCCAGGAGTTTGCTCAAATTTATGTCCATTGTGTCACTGATGCTGTTTAACCATCTCATCCTCTGCCATCCCCTATTTCTTTTGCCTTCAGTCTTTCCCAGCATCAGTCGAGTCTTCCATTCAGGTGGCCAAAGAATTAGAGCTTAAGCTTCAGCATCAGCCCTTCCAATGAATATCCAGTGTTGATTTATTTTTTTTAATTTATTTTTTATTGATAATTGCTTTACAGAATTTTTTTGTTTTCAGTCAAACCTCAACATGAATCAGCCATAGGTATACGTATATCCCCTCCCTTTTGAATCTCCCTCCCCATTCCACCTCTCTAGGTTGATACAGAGCCCTTGTTTGAGTTTCCTGAGCCATACAGAAAATTCCTGTAGGCTATCTATTTTACATATGGTAATATAAGTTTCTATGTTACTCTTTCCATACATCTCACCCTCTCCTCCACTCTCCCCATGTCCATAAATCTATTCTCTATGTCTGAATAATTTATTTACAGGACAGCAATGGAGATTCAGGGTTGATTTCTTTAGGACTGATTGGCTGGATGTCCTGGCAGTCAAAGGGACTTTCAAAAGTCTTACCTAGCATCACAATTCGAAAGCATCAATTCTTTGGCACTCAGCCTTCTTTATTGTCCAACTCTCATATCTGCACATGACTATTTGAAAACCATAGCTTTGTCTATGTGGATCTTTGGTTGGTAAAGTAATATCTCTGATATTTAATACACTGTCTAGGTTTGTCATAGCTTTCCTTCCAAGGAGCTAGCATCTTTTAATTTCATGGTGCAGTCAATGTCCATAGAGATTTTGGAGCCCAAGAAATAAATTCTCTCACTGACTCTACTTTTCCCCTCCTATTTGCCATGAGGCAATAGGACCAGATGCTATGATCTTAGTTTTTTGAATGTTGAGTTTTAAGCCAGATTTTTCACTCTCATATTTCACCCTCGAAAGAAGGATCTTTATTTTTGCTTCATTTTCTACCACTAGAGTTGCATCTGAATTTCTGAGGTTGATATTTCTCCCATAATCTTGATTCTGATTTATCCAGCCCAGCATTTCACATGATGTACTCTGCATGTAAGTTAAATAAGCAGGATGACAATATACAGCCTTGTAGAACTGCTTTCTTAATTTTGAACCAGTCAGTTGTTCAACGTCCAGTTGTTATTTTTGCTTATTTATCCACATACAGATTTCTCAGGCGATCTAGTACTCTCAGCTCTTTAAGAATTTTCAGTTTCTTGTGATCCACACAGTCAAAGACTTTAGTGTAATCAATGAAGTGAAGTAGATATTTTACTGGAACTCCCTGTTCTCCATGATCCAATGACTGTTGACAATTTGACCTCTGGTTCCTCTGCCTTTTCTAAATCCAGCTTGAACATCTGGAAGTTCTCTGTTCACATACAGCTGAAGGCTAGCTTGAAGTGTTTTTAGCATAACATTGATAGCATGTGAAATGTGTGCAACTGTCCAGTAGTTTGAATATTCTTTGGAATTGACCTTCTTTGGGATTGGAGTGAAAACTGACCATTTCCAGTCCTGTGGCTACTCCAAGTTTTACAAATTTGCTGACATATCGAGTGCAACACTTTAACAGCATCATCTTTTAGGATTTGAAATAGCTCAGGTGGAACATCATAACCTCCATTAGCTTTTGTTTTGAAATTCTTACTGTAATGGATGTGATTTCATGCTCCAGGATGTCTAGCTCCAGGTGATTTCTCCACACCATGGTGTTTATTCAGGTCATTAAAACATTTTTTTTTTTTTGTATAGTTCCTCTGTGTATTCTTGCCACATCTTCTTAATATCTTCTGTTTCTGTTAGGTCCTTACTGTTCCTGTCCTTTATTTTGCCCATTTTTTGCATGAAAATTTCCCTTGGTATCTCCAATTTTCTTTCTTTTTTTTGGTAAATTAATTTATTTATTTTAATTGGAGCTAATTACCATACTGTAATACAGTGACATGAATCAGCCATGAGTGTACCTGTGTCTCTCATCCTGAACCCCCTTCCCACATCTCTCCCCATCCTATCCCTCAAAGTCATCCCAGTGCACTGGCCCTGAGTGCCCTGTCTCATGCATCGAACCTGGACTGGCGATCTATTTCACATATGGTAATATACATGTTTCAAAGTTATCTGTCAAATTACCCATCCTTGTCTTCTCTCACAGAGTTCAAAATTTTGTTCTTTACATCTGTGTCACTTTTGCTGTCTTGCATATAGGGTCATTGTTACCATCTTTCTAAATTCCATATATATGCGTTAATATACTGTATTGGTGTTTTCTTTCTGATTTACTTCACTCTGTATAATAGGCTCCAGTTTCATGCACCTCATTAGAACTGATTCAAATTTATTCTTTTTAATATCTGAGTAATATTCCATTGTGTATATGTACCACAGTTTTCTTATCCATTCACCTGCTAATTATCTTTAAGAGTCTTCTCTAGTCTTTCTTATTCTATTGTTCTCCTCTATTTCTCAGCATTGTTCATTTAAGAAGGCCTTCTAAACTCTCCTTGCTATTCTCTGGAACTCTGCATTCAGTTGGGTATCTTTTCTTTTTTCCCTTGCCTATCTCTTCTTTCCTTGGCTATTTGCAAAGCCTCCTCGGACAACCATTTTGCTTTCTTGTATTTCTTTTTCTTTGGGATTCTTTTGGTCACTGCCTTCTATTATGATACCGTGTTTGAAAGAAAGCAAGATATAAACTGACTAAAGAATTCCATGTATGGTGCAGAGTGGAATATGGTTATTCCATGGGGTGGTGAGTAACCTAAGAAAGCACATATTATAATCAAAATGTAAAGTTTGGATTTTATTTTGGCAACTGGAAATATCAAACATAAATTTACCATGAGATTTCTCTGATTTACATATGAGATATATTTTTCTTATTTACTGAGAGAAGCAAGCCATGGGAATGGATATTTTGCAGACTGTTTTAATTCTTGGACACATGAACTCATATTAGATATAATCAAGCTTGAATCATTGCTCATTGATTAAAATATACAGAGAGAATATTTTTGAGGGTTTACAAATTAGTGAAAAATAAGTGGAAAGATTTGCTTAGGTAGTCAAGATCACTGAATTAAGATAGCTTCATCGACATTCTTTAAAGTAAAAAAACTGAAAAATTTATTGAGGCCCATAAAGAAACTTTGATTATAGAAAAATTAGAGTAACTGATATGGAAGATACTTTGTGAATGATATAAAAGCTTTTTAAGCATAGTTTTAGTCCTAATGAATTTTTAATCTTTAATCCGATTTAAGAATCTAACATGCTGTAAAAATGCAACTCCAAGTTCGTAATTTTATAAAACAATATTGAAATTGAAATTTTTATGTATAAATTACAGCTAATTCCACAGTAGACTGCATAAAACAATATATTTAAGCACCACCATATTCAGAAGTATGAATTACCAAAGAGTCTATCAACAGTGGCTGAAGTTCATCTTTAAGCATCAAAGTAGAGTCTTATAAAGAAATGAAGAAAGAAGATTTCTCTGGAGATGATTTATATTATTAAGAGTCTGTGGCCTCCTTAACACCTCTCATTTCATGATGGTGATGTATCTCCTTCAAATCAAACCAAGGGGAAGAATATTAATCTAAGATATGTCTTGGAAAGCTTTATATCTGATCCCAAATTTTAAAGGGGCTTCCCTAGTGAGAAATGGCAACTCACTCCAGTACTCTTGCTTGGAAAATCCCATGGATGGAGGAGCCTGGTAGGCTACAGTTCACAGGGTTGCACAAAGTCGAACCCGACTGAGTGACTTCACTTTCTTTCCCTTTCCCTGGTGGCTCAGACAGTAAAGTATCTGCCTACAATATGCAAGATTCAGGATTGATCCTTGGGTTGGAAGGTCCCCTGGAGAAGGGAATGGCAACCCACTCCAATTTTCTTGCCTGGAAAATTCCATGGACAGAGGAGCCTGGTGGACTATAGTCCACAGTGTTGAAAGAGTCAGACATGACTGAGCTACTAATGCTTTATAAACTAGTATTAATAAAGGGCCTAAAATGATTAAAAGTGAGGCTGTGTCTTAGCTGCCTAGCTTGACACTTGGAGAAATGTATTTCCATTGAAAATTGGGTGAAGATGCAGCTTTCTTTCTTTTTTTTTTTTAAATTTTTATTTTAACTTTAGTTTACTTTACATTACTGTATTGGTTTTGCCAAACATTGACATGAATTCACCACGAGTGTACAAGCGTTCCCAAACATGAATCCCCTCCCCCCTCCCACCCCATGCCCTCCCTCTGGATCCTCTCCTTGCACCAGTCCCAAGCATCCTGCATTCTGCATCTGATATCAACTGGCGATTCGTTTCTTACTTGATAGTATACATGTTGCAATGCCATTCTCCCATCTCATCCCACCCTCTCCCTCTCTCTCTCCCCCAGAGTCCAAAAGTTCTCTCTATAGATCTGAGTCTCTTTTGTTGTCTCGCATACAGGGTCATCGTCCCCATCTTTCTAAATTCCATATATATGCGTTAGTATACTGTATTGGTGTTTTTCTTTCTGGCTTACTTCACTCTGTATAATCGGCTCCAGTTCCATCCATCTCCTTAGAACTGATTCAAATGTATTTTTTTTAATGGCTGAGTAATACTCCATTGTGTATATGTACCACAGCTTTCTTATCCATTCATCTGCTGATGGACATCTAGGTTGTTTCCACGTTCTGGCTATTATAAACAGTGCTGCGATGAACATTGGGGTACATGTGTCTCTTTCTATTCTGGTTTCCTCGGTGTGTATGCCCAGCAGTGGGATTGCTGGGTCATAAGGCAATTCTATTTGCAATTTTTTAAGGAATCTCCACACTGTTCTCCATAGTGGCTGTATTAGTTTGCATTCCCACCAACAATGTAAAAGGGTTCCCTTTTCTCCACACCCTCTCCAGCATTTATTGCTTGCAGACTTCTGGATCGCAGCCATTCTAACTGGTGTGAAGTGGTACCTCATTGTGGTTTTGATTTG
>SJYQ01012615.1:265162-281393 GCA_006410935.1 Redunca redunca | reverse complement strand
TGCTCCCCATAAAGCAAAGTTTTACCTACGGTGATATCAAGAAGTTGTACTATGCTATCTTACATGGGTTTTACGTTTTTAACTTTTACATTTATATCTATGATTCATTTGGTTTAACTTTGTGATTGTTGTGAAGTAATGGTAAACATTTTAAAAATATAGATATCAATTTTTTCAGCATCATTTATTGAAAAATTTTTACTGAAAAACTCAGAAATTGAAATACACGGAGACTTCAGAGCTCTTATTATTTATCAATTCTTACTCCACTGCAAAGAAAATAACATACTTAGTCAGCCTACTAAGCTAATTTTTCTTACCTTCTCTGATGAAAGTTTTTCAACGAGTTGGTCACAGTGGGCTGACCTTCCAAAGAGCATGCTATTGTCCACCGTGGAATTTCCATCTGTAAGCTGGGAAAAAGGTTTCGGTCAATAGTGAGCAGTTCATAGACTATTGAGTATTGGTTCCAAAGTCAGCCCTAGAGGAAAACAGGTTACCAGCACTTGAATGCAGTTAGTACTTCCTTGTGTTTCTTCAGTACATGTTTCTGCATGAACCATTCTCATTTTACTATGGAGCTCTTCTGGGTACTGCCTTCCTTATTAGAGTGTTTATTCATCATTATGATGATATAGATATTTCAGGTTTCAAGATTATTTTATTGTTTATATTATAGGGAGAGTTCCAAATAATACACAATAGTAAGTCCCAACAATTGTTTCTCAAACTATGTGTACTATAGTGGCATATCTGTTTTTTTTTTTCTGGTCTGATATTCCCAATGTAACATTAGGCTTTCATCGTAAAATCCAGTCTGTATAAGTGAGCTGTATATGCTTCCAAAATTAGATTTTAGTGAGGATCATACAGACTAAAAATATATTGATTTAGTCACTGCTTTTTCCAGTTCAGATGTATTGTGCTCTAGTTCAACCACATTCAAATATATTTTTTGGCATCAATGGGGGTGGAGGATTGGGGGAGTGGGGTGTATTATGAATAGGAGCTAGCAGTATGCTCAGACATAGGATGTAAATTTTCTAAAATACAAATAACATGACCAGGCTCTGCACCTCTTGCTTAGTTCCAGGGGTTGGCAATGATAGAACTTTACTTTGAGATGCCTACAAAAAGCATGCTTGACTTTTGCCTAGGTTGTTTTTTAAAATGTCCCCATTTGGACAAGGTTTTGGACTTCTGTTCGATTTACTAACCTGCCTCTCTTGGTCTTGTGTGTCACTACCATGTTTCAGTCATTCTTAGCTAGCTCTTCAGTTTCTGATATTATCATGATATCATCATTGTAGTATATTATTACAATCAGAGCTTGCATAGAAATCAAATCCAAATCCCTCTTAACTAAATTGTCATAGTAAGCTTATAAAATCAAATAACCCTCTGGCAATACAATAAATGTGGATTGAATTTTTCTTATATGAAAGTAAACTTGTTGACTCTCTTCCTAGATTGGTAGTGAGATAAAAATAGTTATAAGCTCTCTAATTACCAGTCTTTTCTGTGATGGCTTAGTCACCAAATTGTGTCCAACTCTTGTAACCCTGTGGACTGTAACCTGCCAGGCTCCTCTGTCCATGGAATTCTCCAGGAAAGTATACTGGAGTTGGTTGCCATGTCCTTCTCCAGGGGATCTTCAAGACCCAGGAATCAAACCCTGGTCTCCAGTCTTTTCTAGCTTGCTGTAATTTTTGCAGAATTGAAACTGCATCCATGGCTGCTGGTATTGTAGATAGTATGTGCTCAAGGGTTGAGTTTGGCTGGGAGAGAAAGTAGAGCTTTGTGGACATCTGTTAAAGTAACCAATTATTTTATTTTTTCACAGTAACCAATTAAAGCAACGGGCCCCAAGTAATAACTTTTAATAATTGATTGTAATGGTATTACCAAGATTCTAAAACCCTAAAAGGTACCAATTCTCTCTCTTCCATTTTCACTCAGAACAGCACATTTGAGGGTCAGGTGGATCAGCCCAGATACAGAATCCATTTCAGTGTTGAAAGAGCCCTGAACTAAAGGCCCTGAGAGTCTTACAGAGTCTAGAGTGAGGAAAGGGTAGGGGCAAGAGTGGAAAAGCACGGGGTAGTGAGTCAGGGTGGGAAAAGTGTCTTGAGTTTTTCCCCACCTGTCCCTCCATAAGAAGGTCTCAGTAGGGACTTCTAAAGAAGCCCTCTTCCCAAGACCTTAGATAAAGAGATCTAGGAATGAAGTTATTGTCAGGGCTGGGATATAAATAAGTGAAAGTCATGACTGGCCAAGGAGGCCTGAGTCTGTGACTGCAACTCCCTTCAGAGACTGGGATGCACTGGCTGTGAACTGTTTGGTATGGAGAGGGAAGGTTTCCTCCAGGAGGCCTGCCAGGTAAACCCTTTGTACTTGCTTATGGTTAAGTCTGAAAAATCACATATAGGCATTTAAGCAGGAGTGGGACTCCTCTAGTGTCTATAGTCTACTGTTAGATATCTATGAGCTGTCCAACTTTTTCATGTGCCTCTGGGGTGACTGTACAGAGAATTCATTGGTAACTATCAGTCTGCTTTCTTAAAGAAGGTGTTATTGATTGTTTCAATTTAACAACCTGAATGGGTGTGTTCATTTTTATAGGTTCGTATTTAGCATGTGCAATTAATATGATGCTTGTGGAAGGGCAGTGAATGCTTTCTCTTTACATTTGTTTGGGGATGTATTCCTCAAGCAGGCATAATACCCATTCCAATATTATATTCAGTTAAAGGAGATGCAGCCACTTCACATAAAGTCTGTTCAAACATCTAGTTTTCATACAAACGTCCTCCCTAATCCCAACAACTGTCACATCTCGTGAATGAGTGAGTGAATGAAGTCGCTCAGTCATGTCCAACTCTTTGTGACCCTGTGGACTGTAGCTTACCAGGCTCCTCCATCCATGGGATTTTCCAGGTAAGAATGTAGAGTGGGTTGCTATTTCCTTCTCACATCCCATATGCACCCAATTTAAATATAATCCCTGTTAGGTCTTCAACAACAGGTTTTGAGATCAGTATATTGGACTCCTGTCACAATATTACACGGAACATCACTATTAGTCTGTTCAGGCTACATTAACAGAATACCACAGTGTGGAAGACTTACAAAAAGCAGATATTTATTTCTCAAGTCTGAGAGGTGGAAGTCTGAGCTCAGGGTATAAATTTGGTTAGGTTCTGATGAAGGCCATCTTCCGAGTTGCAAACTGCTAGCATCTTGCTGTGTTCTTACAGGATAGAAGGGCCAGGGCTCTCTCCAGGACCTCTTTTATAAGGGCATTAATCCCATTCATGAGTGCTCTGTCCTTGTGATTCAGTCACATCCTCACACCTTCTAATATTATCACATCATACCTTAGGTTTTCAACATATGATTTTGGGAGGAGCAAATAAACTACAGAAATAATCATTCAACATCCAACTCAAATTTATTCTCCTCTGTGTACATTTTTGTCAAATCCTTCAGATTACAGTAAGTCATTGTTACAGTAAGTCATTGTTACTTTGTGTATTGAAAAAAAAATATATTTTCACATCTGTAACCTAATGTTTATTAATATAATTAACTCTCTTACTATACTAGCACATCTTCCAAAGCATGTATGATGACTTTTATAGTTTTGCTATCCTGGTACATAACCTAGTGCATGGTGCATGGGAATTTGTTAAATGAAAAACTTGAGTATATTAATGAAAGCATAAATGATAGAAACAATGAATGATTGAATAAATAGTTGTCTGACTTTGAAAATAGCTAACATTAAAATAATAAAAAGCATTTCCATTAATTTTGCTTACATAGTATTATATTTAACTCTACCTGACTGGGTGAGCTTGGCCAATTTTGTGTCTTCAATTCCTGACTAACATTAGAGTCTTAGAATTTAGAAATAAATTCTAAATGGAATTCCCTGGTGGCTCAGACAGTAAAGCATCTGCCCATAATGCAGGAGACCCAGGTTCAATCCCTGGGCTGGGAAGATCTCCTGGAGAAGGAAATGGCAACCCACTCCAGTATTCTTGCCTGAAAATTCCCATGGACGGAGGAGCTTGGTAGGGCTATGGTCCATGGGGTGGCAGAGTTGGACATGACTGAGTGACTTCACTTTCACTTTCCTTATCAAATTGTTTTCTAGTTAAGAAAAAGCATACAGAAATAATAATAATTTACCCTTGTCTGCATAGTTAATAAGTGTAAAAACTGAATCCTTACTTTATGTTGATGTACTTTATTTTGTAATATTTTATTTCAGCTCTCATATTTTATTGATGAGGAAACCACAACATAGAGGAGTTTGATAATTTGCCCTAGATCACAAAGGTATTAGTGGTAAAGCAAAGATAATTAGTGCTAGAAATTAGAATATGATCTCTAAATACAAACCAGTATCTTTTACAGGCATACCTTGTTTTTTATATTATCTTTTGCTTTATTGACCTTTGAGTGCTAACTTTGTGTCTAGGTGTCATATTTTGGCAATTCTTGAAATAATTTCAAACTTTTTCACTCTTATTTGTCATGGTCATCTGTGATCTATAAGGTTACTACTGCAAATCGCTGAAGGCTCAGATGAGGGCTAGTGTTTTTTAGCAATAAAGTTTTTTTTTTTTTAATTTATTTTAGGTACTTGCATTTTTTTAGACATGATATTATTACGCACTTAACAGACTACAGTATAGTGTAAACATATATTTTTTTAAGTACCAAGACACCAAAAACCTCATGTGAATCACTTTATTTTGAGATTCCTTTTATTAAGATGGTCTGGAAGTGAACCTTCAATATCTCAGCAGTACCCTGCACTCTGATAAACTGTATCACCTTAGGGGTGTTAATAATTTATTTCAAAACATAAATCAAATAAGTTCATGAAAACTTGCTAACTGAATATTATCTTAGATCTCATGTATTTAGAAAATTATAATACTGTTCTATTTCTCCAATAACTTTTATTTCACTGATATTTGAAGCACTAGTAAGTCCTATGATTTTTCTTGAGAATATAGTGCTTATTTGGTTTATGAGACTGAATGTGTACATTTTCCTCAGAATATAAATAAAAAGGTAAGTGATAAGTTTGTTTCCTAGTTTAAATTTAAATTTTTACCTATATAAACTCAGGAGAACTCATTTTATTTTTATAGTAGAAATGTTAGACACAGTGCTTTAAATCCTTCACTTTTTATTTACCTAGCTAACAATTATAATGAATTTCATGTATCTGTTTACAATATTTGCTAAATATCTTTGATAAATTTACCCAAGCTTACAAACCTCCAATTTTTGCTATCCTATTTGGTTTTTATGCTACAGATTACTTTTCATGACATATAAAATGTCTTGTAGCCTTTGGAAGTTTTACTTGTGTTGAAAATTTATCATTATTCTCCCAGAAGGTATTTTATGCTTACCCTATCAGATTGTTTTAACTGTTCCTTTGTGCACTTTCTATCCTATTAAACATAACTCATGGCCTTCTGTACACAATGATGATAAAGTAATTTTTAAGCCCATCCACAGTAGAGCATATTTTACCTATCATTTTGATTTTAAATAATTTCTAAAAGTTTGAGAAGCTATTTTCAAGAAAATATCTCCACAAAGCAACCTTGAAAAAATATGAAACAAATTTATAAAACCAGAACTAGCTACACAGTCTCATCATTCCAACAAGAAAAATAGTTTTAATTTAGAGTCTATTCTTTTCTGGTTCTTCTTCATAGCCATAGTTACATTTTATATGATAATCAAACTCTATGTATTCTGAAGAAAATAAAATAAAGTATTAAATAGTTTGGAAACCAATTTTCATGTGATGGTTATACAAAATATTTTTCATTTATCAATTCAGCAGATTTTAATATAAAAGGAAAAGCTCTGTAACTAGCATGACCAGCACTGGTAATGCCTATAAGAAGCAAAGTGGAATTGAAAATAACGTGAAAAAGCCAATAACTTTCCTGACATAATTGTGGTCGTGACTTCTCTTGACATATTATGTACTATCAACAAAAATGAATACATATAATAACCAGAAATCTGTGCCTATTTAAATTTAATATTAAATTGACTTTAATAAAATTTAAAATTCAGTTATCAACTATCCAAACTATGTTTTAAATGTTCAATAGTTTCATGTAGTTAGTGACTATCATATTGGAGGGCACAGATTATGTAACACTTCCAGCAAAAACTCTACTGGACAGAGCTGCTGCTTAATATAAGATCTTGTGCAGACCTCTACATGTTTGAATAATTAATTATTTTAAGCAATTTTTGTGAATATAAAGATTCTGAATAGCTCTTTTTAACTTTTTAATTCCCCAGGTAAGCCCTCCCCACCCATATACACAAATGACTTGAATACAGTGATCTCCCTACTATTTTAAGAACACGCCACTTCTACTTCAAAATCAATGAATGTGTCATTTGCAAGGTGTTTGACTACTTCAGAGTAACTTGTACATTAAACAGAAAACTATTCACATCAAAAAGACAACAGCAAAAATGTGCCATGAGAAAATACCATCAGCAAATTGTTGAATTACTGAGAGATAGAAAATTATTTTTACTATCTCTTGATTTCCAGAAGGAAAGACTTTTCCCTTAGTTCACATTTTTCCACTTTTTAAACTGCCTTACTCATTACACTTCTGCCGAGTAGACTGATTAAGTTGGAAAGGTAGACACGACTCTTTCTTGCTCTAATTCTTCTTGTGAATGGTATCTAGAAAGGAGCAGGAGAACTAGTCTTTTTTTTTTTAGAACTAGTCATTTCCATTTCCCTTAATGTCATCTTTCTTTTAGTTTGTACATATCTTTTTCTCATTAGTTAATCCCAAGCATTGGTTGCAGAGTTAGCCAATCAATATTTAGCCTCTAAATATTATCTTTTCTTGGTCTATCCTAAGAGCAATATTCATTTAGATGACAAAAAAGTCTTCTAAACAATATCCTATAACTTTTTGAAGAAAAAAAAAGACCGAGAAAGAAGTATATTTTAACATGTGTGCAGAAATTCAAAAGATATAGAATAGCTAAATAATTTTGGAAAAGAATAAAGTTGAAAGACTTAAGCTCCATGCTTTCGAATTGCTGTTTAGGATTGACACAACTATAAAAATACAGATCAGTGAGAAGGAAAATAAAAATACAGATCAATGGGAAGAAAGACCAGAAATAGACCTATATATATGTGTTCAACTAATTTTCTGGAAAAAAAAAAAAAAAGAAAGAAAAAAGGTACTGAGTTTATTCAATAAACTAACCATAGAGATTTATGACATTGTGCAGGAGACAATAATAAAAACCATCCCTAAGAAAAATAAATGCAAACAGGTGAAATGGATGTCTGAGGAGGCCTTACAAATATCTGAGAAAAGAAGATAAGCAAAAGGCAAAGGAGAAAATGAAAGATATACCCATTTGAATTCAGAGTTCCAAAGAATAGCAAGGAGAGATAAGAAAAACTTTCTCCGTGATCAGTGTAAAGAAATAGAGGAAAACAACAGAATAGGAAAGACTAGAGATCCCCAAGAAAATTAGAGATACCAAGGGAACATTTCATGCAAAGATGGGCTCGATAAAGGACAGAAATGGTAGGGACCTAACAGAAGCAGAAGATATTAAGAAGTGGCAAGAATACATAGAAGAACTATACAAAAAAAATCTTCATGACCCAACTAACCACAATGGTCACTCCCCTAGAGTCAGACATCTTGGAATGTGAAATCGAGTGGGCCTTAGGAAACATCACAACAAACATAACTAGTGGAGGTGATGAAATTCCAGTTGAACTATTTCAATCCTAAACGCTGTGAAAGTGCTGCACTCAATATGCCAGCAAATATGGAAAACACAGCAGTGGGCACAGGACTGGAAAAGGTCAGTTTTCATCCCAATCCCTAAAAAAAGGCAATGTGAAAGAATATTCAAACTTTCACACATTTGCACTGATCTTACATGCTAGCAAAGTACTGCTGAGAATTCTCAGCCAGGCTTCAACAGCACATGACCCATGACCTTACAGATGTTCAAGCTGAATTTAGAAACAGTAGAGGAACCAGAGGTCAAATTGCCAACATCCGTTGGATCATCACAAAAGCTAGAGAGGATCTACTTTTGCTTTATTGATTACACTAAAATAATTTCCCAACAAACTATGGAAAATTCTAAAAGAGATGGGAATACCAGACCACCTTACCTTTCTCCTGAGAAATCAGTATGTAGATCAAGAAGCAACAGTTAGAACTCGACATGGCACAATGAACTGGTTCCAAATCGGGAAAGGAGTACATCAAGGTTGTATATTGTCACCCTGCTTATTTAACCTGTGTGCAGAGTACATCATATTGGGCTGGATTAATCATAAGCTGGAATCAAGATTGCCTGGAGAAATATCAATAACCTCAGATATGCAGATGGTCCATCCTTATGGCAGAAAGTGAAGAAGAACTAAAGACCTTCTTGATGAAAGTGAAAGAAGAGAGTGAAAAAGTTGGCTTAAAAACTCAAAATAGAACAGCATTATGACCCAGCAATCCCACTGCTGGGCATACACACTGAGGAAACCAGAACTGAAAGAGACATGTGTACCCCAATGTTCATCGCAGCACTGTTTATAATAGCCAGGACATGGAAGCAACCTAGATGTCCATCAGCAGATGAATGGATAAGAAAGCTGGGATACATATACACAATGGAGTATTACTCAGCCGTTAAAAAGAATACATTTGAATCAGTTCTAATGAAGTGGATGAAACTGGAGCCGATTATACAGAGTGAAGTAAGCCAGCAAGAAAAACACCAATACAGTATACTAACACATATATATGGAAGTTAGAAAGATGGTAATGATAACCCTGTATGTGAGACAGCAAAAGAGACACAGATGTATAGACCAGTCTTTTGGACTCTGTGGGAGAGGGAGAGGGTGAGATGATACTGGATGCTTGGGGTTGGTGCACTGAGATGACCCAGAGGGATGGTACGGGGAGGGAGGTGGGAGGGGGCTTCAGGATGGGGAACACGTGTATACCTATGGTGGAGGCATGTTGATGTATGGCAAAACCAATGTAGTATTTTAAAGTAATTAACATCCAATTAAAATAAATAAATTTATATTAAAAAAAAAAAACAAACCCCAAACCTGAGATCATGGCATCTGGTCCCAACACTTCATGGAAAATAGATGGGAAAACAATGGAAACAATGAGAGACTTTATTTTCGGGAGTTCCAAAATCACTGCAGATAGTGACTGCAGCCATGAAGTTAAAAGACATCTGGCTCCTTGGAAGAAAAGCTATGATCAACCCAGATAGCATATTAAAAAGCATAGATATTACTTTTCCAAAAATTTCCGACTAGTCAAAGCTATGTTTTTTTTCCAGTAGTCATGTATGGATGTGAGAATTGGACTATAAAGAAAGCTGAGCATAGAAGAATTGATGTTTTTGAACTCTGCTGTTGAAGACTCTTGAGAGTCCCTTGGGCTGCAAGGAGATCCAACCAGTCAATCCTAAACAGAATCAGTCCTGAATATTCATTGGAAGGGCTGATGCTGAAGCTGAAACTCCAATAATCTGGCCATCTGATGCGAAGAACAGACTCATTGAAAAAGGCTCTGATGCTGGGAAAGATTGAAGGAAGAAGGAGAAAAGAATGAGGAGGAGAAGGGCATGACAGAGGATGGGATAGTTGGACGGCATCACTGCCACAATGTACATGAGTTTGAGCAAGCTCCAGCAGTTGGTGATGGACAGCCAAGTCTGCCATGCTGCAGTCCTTGAAGTTGCAAAGTGTTGGACATGACTAAGCTACTGAATTGAACTGAACTGAACTGAGAAATTATAAATGGTTTCCAGAAGATTTCAAGTTGGGATGAATCATTCAGTCTTTCAACATGTTTTCTCATATAATTTTAAAATTGTTTGGGTCTGTAACAGAAGCAACCACAGACTTGGAGAACAAATTACAAGCCCAAACAAAGGATTATCTGACACTGAACTGACACTATAATATATATATCTTTAAATTTTGGGGTTTGATATGTATTTTTAATATTGTAATTTCAAGACTCTAATCTCTATTCTAGGTTTTTAATTTTTGAATTTTCATATTTGTTATTAATTTTATGCCCTTAAGAGTCTAATTTTTAGTATCCATTTTCACTTAGGGATTTGATTACTGGCTTGTTTATGCTCTTCCTTTTTTTTTTTTTTTTCATCTTCTGCAAAGTTTTATTTGCTAAAACTTCTTCATTGAATGTAAGGGCATTAAAAAGAAAAAGAGTATTCAGCACTGAGTCTAGAATATGGTACCTATGGACAACTGTTGAATAGAAATAGAATAGATTATGTGTCTCTAAGCCTAAACGATCTTGTCACATCAAGTCTGTAATCTAACCCATTTCACCTATGAGCCACAGTTATTCAAATTTCTTCTCTGTTCAAAAAATTTGAATAGCTATTTTACATTTTAGATTAGGAAAATTTGTAAATCCAATAACTATGATCTTTCAGTATATTTCAGCTAAACTTTTAAAAATACAAACCCTCTCTGTTTTCTGATTTATACCCTGCACTAGAATCACATTTGACCTGTTGGCTACCTATCTTGAACATGTTTTCCTTTTGGTTTGTATTTCACTTTCCCTATATCTGTGCAATTTCTTACCCATCATTTGAATTTTGTTATTTATGACTTGTTTAAATACCTATAGATATTTCTTTGATGTTCTCTTATGGCATGAACTACTTTTTGTGTATGTGAGAGAGAAATGCAAATCAAGACCACAATGAGGTACCATTTCACACCAGTCAGAATGGCGGTGATCCAAATGTCTACAAGCAATAAATGCTGGAGAGAGTGTGGAGAAAAGGGAACATTTTTACACTGTTGGTGGGAATGCAAACTAGTACAGCCACTATGGAGAACAATGTGGAGATTCCTTAAAAAACTGGAAATAGAACTGCCTTATGACCTAGCAATCCCACTGTTGGGCATACACACTGAGGAAACCAGAACTGAAAGAGACACATGTACCCCAATGTTCATTGCAGCACTGTTTATAATAGCCAGGACATGGAAGCAACCTAGATGTCCATCAGCAGATGAATGGATAAGAAAGCTGGGGTACATATACACAATGGAGTATTACTCAGCCATTAAAAAGAATACATTTGAATCAGTTCTAATGAGGTGGATGAAACTGGAGCTGATTATACAGAGTGAAGTAAGCCAGAAAGAAAAACACCAATACAATATACTAACACATATATATGGAATTTAGAAAGATGGTAATGATAATCCTGTATGCGAGATAGCAAAAGAGACACAGCTGTATAGACCAGTCTTTTGGACTCTGTGGGAGAGGGAGAGGGTGGGATGATTTGGGAGAATGACATTGAAACATGTATAATATCATGTAAGAAATGAATCGCCAGTCTAGGTTCAATGCAGGATACAGGATGCTTGGGGCTGGTGCACTGGGATGACCCAGAGAGATGGTATGGAGAAGGAGGTGGGAGGGGGGTTGAGGATTGAGAACTCATGTACACCCATGGTGGATTCATGTTGATGTATGGCAAAACCAATTCAGTATTGTACAGTAAAATAAAGTAAAAAAAAAAAGACACACAAAAAACTCTTCTCCCTTTTGACCCTCCCTTTTGATCCTCCCTTTTCTCCTCCCGGTCACCTCAATCTCCCACCTCCCTCTTCTCTATATAACTCCTGACTGTGAAGCGTGGTTTTGCTAGTAACCTCAGGCTTTTGTCTTCAGTGCTGTGTGGACAGAAAAGTCTTGATGCTACTGTAAGAGGGGGACCAAAACCCAGAGGCGGGAGGCTCAACTCCAAAACTTTGCACCATCATAGAACTCCTGACCCCATAGGAACATTTATAGACAAAAGCCAACCCAAAAGCCTCCACACCTACACTGAGACCAAGCTCCATCAAAGAACCAACAAGCTCCAGTAAGAGACACCACACACTCATCCTCCAGAAAAACAGAAATGCAACCCTGAACGTTGAAAAACAGGATGCTCAACACCATACCAA
The DNA here is from genome assembly GCA_006410935.1 of Redunca redunca. Classification (NCBI taxonomy): domain Eukaryota; kingdom Metazoa; phylum Chordata; class Mammalia; order Artiodactyla; family Bovidae; genus Redunca; species Redunca redunca. The sequence goes on along the minus strand of SJYQ01012615.1, from coordinate 269,308 downwards.
ACCCATAGTCACCCCCAAACTCACTACTGGACATTGCATTGCTCTCCAGAGAGATAAGATTAATATCCATCCACCAGAACACAGACACAAGGTCCCCCAACCAGGAAACCTTGACAAGCCACTGGTCCAAGCCCACCCATGAGGAGCAGACTTCATAATTAAGAGGAACTAAAGCCCTCCAGCCTGCAGAAAAGAGACCACAAACAGCAAATTAAACAAAATGAAAATGCAGGGAAATATCCAGCAGGTGAAGGAACATGATAAAAACCCATCAAACCACACCAAAGAGAAGGATATAGGGAGTCTACCTGAAAAAGAATTCTGAATAATGATAATAAAGATGATCCAAAATCTTGAAAACAAAATGGAGTTACAGATAAATAAACCAGAGACAGAGATTGAGAAGATACATTAAATGTTTTAACAAGGATCTAGAAGAAATAAAGAACAGTTAATCAGTAATGAACCATGCAATGAGATTAAAACAGAAGATTTTGGTCTAAGGAAATCAAATACTATTATTTCATAAAGATTTTTAGAATTCTAGACTCAAAGCTTTCTAGTGCAGCTCCTTGGTATATGATTACTGAAAGGAAATTGTATGTATGCTCAGTTGCTCAGTCGTGCCCAACTCTTTGTGAACCCATAGACTGTAGCCTGCCATTCTCCTCCGTCCTTGAGATTTTCCTAGCAAGAATACTAGAGTGGGGTGCCATTTCTTCCTCCAGGGGAACTTACTGACCCAGGGATCAAATTCATGTCTCCCATATTTCCTGCATTGTTAGGCTGATTCTTTATTACTCTGCTACCTGGGAAACCCATAAGGAAATTAGTGGCTTATTACTGAGTATGGGAAAAGGATGCTATCAAGGGAAAGCATAAAAAATGTTAAGTAATGTTGAAAAAAGTTGAGGAAAGAGATTAGTTTGGTAGAGCTTATTGATAAAATGGAAATGGCATATTCAAGGATATTTGACAGGTGGGATTTTAGAATCAGTATGTCACATATATGGGCTTTCCTGGTGAGTTAGTGGTAAAAAATCTGCCTGCAATGCAGGAGACCAAGGTTATATTCCTGGTTCAGAAGATTCCCTGGAAAAGAGAGAGGCTACCCCTTCAGTATTCTTACCCAGAGAATCCCGTGGATAGAGGAGCCTGGTGGGCTACTGTCCATGGGGTCGCAAAGAGTCGGACATAAATGAGTGACTAACACACACATACACACATACACATGCACACACACACAGATCTCGTATATGCTCAGGCAGCCTCACTGTATGTGAGATCACACATAGAGTGCTCCAGTGGTCAGCCCACCTTCTTTGCAGAATGTGTGTCTGAATCCTACAAATTTCTCCCAATATAGTCAAAGCATTCTACTTAATTCATTGATGGTGGTTCCTAAAATAAAAGTGGTGAATAGTGATGAAAACTGCAAGTGAGAAAACTCTGGTGGAAAAAATGAGAGAAAATCTACACAATGGGTATAGTTAAAAGTTGTGAGTATACTTAGGAATTAGGCCTCTGCTTAAGGAACATATTCAGATGTTGACATTTCATTGGGCAGAATCTAATCACCTTATGGTATGTTCTGTAAAATGTGTCTTAGATTATTATTTTAAAAAAATCATGTAGGATAATCAGTTAAGGAAATCCCTGTGGAAATTTAGAGAAGGGGGCAAGTATGCTGTTGTCATTCAGTCGATAATTCATGTATGACTCTGTGTCTTCATGGACTGCAGCGTGCCAGGCTCCTCTGTCCTCTACTATCTCCTGGACTTTGGTAAAATTCACAAGTATATGCCTACCATAAAGATTAAGTTGCTGTCTTAGAAGGAAGTTAATTAAAGTGCTTTATACCCGATCACTAAAATTAACCAAATTTGTTCTTAAAATGACAAACACGGGTATATTCCATCCATGTACAGAGAGACCAAATGGAAATCCATTCTTATTTGTAACTGGAAAAACCACTAATACGGTAAGAAACTGTACTCAATATCCACAAAAGGGAAATACTTGAAGATGGCTTCAGCAGGATTCTTTTGAATAGTAGTTAACAAGCAGATGACTTAGAAGTCCTTACCTAAGAATGTTCTAGCAAGTCTCTCTAAGTTATTCTCTTTAAATTGCTCATGGTAAATTAACCTGAACTTATGGAATGCAGCTAGCTGGAGAATGGAGTTATACGCATAGATTCTCTTTCTCTGTATGCCTAATGAAGTATAAAAACTAGGAAACTCCAAACCAAATGACTTTCTCTTAGCAAATGTGTTGAACACATAGCACTCCTTCATTTCTCTGAAAACAAAGCATATTTTAATGTAGTAAAATATACAGTTATTTTACTTCCTTTTTTAGAAAATTAGCAAGGAAACACAAACTTTATATGATACAATGGACCAGTTAAACCTAATTGATATCTATAGGACAGTTCAGTTCAGTTGCTCAGTCATATCCGACTCTTTGTGAACCCAAGAATCACAGCAGGCCAGGCCTCCCTGTCCATCACCAACTCCCAGAGGTCACTCAATCTCACATCCATCGAGCTGGTGATGCCAACCACCATCTCATCCTCTATCGTCTCCTTCTCCTCCTGCCCCCAATTCCTCCGAGCATCAGGGTTTTTTTTCCAATGAGTCAACTCTTCACATGAGGTGGCCAAAGTATTAGAGTTTCAGCATTAGCATCAGTCTTTCCAATGAACACCCAGGACTGATCTCTTTTAGAATGGACTGGTTGAATCTCCTTGCAGTCCAATGGACTCTCAAGAGTCTTCTCCAACACCACAGTTCAAAAGCATCAATTCTTCGGCACTCAGCTTTCTTCACATTCTAACTCTCACATCCATACATGACCACTGGAAAAACCAAAGCCTTGACTAGACGGACCTTTGTTGGCAATATAATGTCTTAGCTTTTCAAAATACTATCTAGGTTGGTCATACCGCTCTTTCCAAGGAGTAAGCGTCTTTTAATTTCATGGCTGCAGTCACCATCTGCACAGATTTTGAAGCCCCCCAAAATAAAGTCTGACACTGTTTCCACTTTCCCCCCATCTATTTCCCATGAAGTGATGGGACCAGATGCCATGATCTTCGTTTTCTGAATGCTGAGCTTTAAGCCAACTTTTTCACTCTCTTTCACTTTCATCAAGAGGCTTTTTAGTTCCTCTTCACTTTCTGCCATCAGGGTGGTGTCATCTGCATATCTGAGGTTATTGATATTCCTTCCAGCAATCTTGGTTACAGCTTATGCTTCTTCCAACCCACCGTGTCTCATGATGTACTCTGCATAGAATTTAAATAAGCAGGGTGACAATATACAGCCTTGACGCACTCCTTTTCCTATTTGGAACCAGTCTGTTGTTCCATGTCCAGTTCTAACTGTTGCTTCTTGACCTGCGTATAGATTTCTCAAGAGGCAGGTCAGGTGGTCTGGTATTCCCATCTCTTTCAGAATTTCCCACAGTTTATTGTGATCCACACAGTCAAAGGCTTTGGTATAGTCAACAAAGCAGAAATAGATGTTTTTCTGGAACTCTCTTGCTTTTTCCATGATCCAGCGGATGTTGGCAATTTGATCTCTGGTTCCTCTGCCTTTTCTAAAACCAGCTTCAACATCTGGAATTTCACAGTTCACATATTGCTAAAGCCTGGCTTGGAGAATTTTGAGCATTGCTTTACTAGCATGTGAGATGAGTGCAATTGTGCGGTAGCTTGAGCATTCTTTGGGATTGCCTTTCTTTGGGATTAGAATGAAAACTGACCTTTCCAGTCCTGTGGCCACTGCTGAGTTTTCCCAATTTGCTGGCATATTGAGTGCAGCACTTTCACAGCATCATCTTCCAGGATTTGAAATAGCTCAACTGGAATTGGCTATAGTGTTATATAAATATCATTTAGGTACATATTTCATTCTACTTTTCTATCACTTCCTGGGAAAGAGCTGTTCGAACTTTAAGTATGATTCTGATTTTTCTGTTTCTCTTAACTCTATCAGTTTTTGTTCCATTTATTTTGTGCTATGGGTGTAGTTGATGAAGAGTAAAATTAACAATTATCATCTTGAAGGTAGAGGCATGGTTGATTTATATAAGAATTAAAAAAATCTCCAACTTATAGTATAACTTATTAATACTAGAATT